>VXAU01006133.1:1112712-1164950 GCA_013399695.1 Formicarius rufipectus | reverse complement strand
TTTTTTTTTTTTTTTCAGTTGCATTTTGGTCTCAGTAGACACAAGGTTTAAACCCTGGCAGATACACGTAATATCTCTAACAACATTGAGTTTATGTTTTGAGAGTTGTGATTGATCTTTTGATGTTTCCGTGTAGCTGAGCAACTGAGAGCACCTTACTTGGAAATTATGTATGTCAGAAAGATGAAAGGATTTTCCAATTAATCTGTTCTATGTTTAATATCCAGAATAGTTGTTGCTTATCCTGTTTGTCCAGTGGCTATATTTATAGTCTGCATTCTGCAATTTTTGTTCCAAATGACCAAGACAGTATTCTGTCTATTAACAGATAGAGAATGGAGCATAAATTAGGGATATAGTGTCTACAAATAAAATCAACAGTAATTTAAAAAGGATTATCAGGTAACATGCTTTTTCTGGTCAGTATTTACAGTTATTAAAATATTCTTGCTCTTTTTATAAGTTTAATGTTGTGTAATAGTGTGTTGTAAATTATATTTAAGAGCAAACACTAAGTGATATGTAAGATTTCATAGTCTTATGTCTTGCACAGCTTTATCGCTAAAGCCTGTAATAATGTTCTTTGATTGAATTGAATGGTAATACAAGCATGCACCTCTTAATGAAATTTCAGGCTTTTGTAGCTGAGAAAAGTAATTAAATGTGTCAAGAAAATGTATAGAGCATTAGTCAAACTTCTCATTTTTTGAGATAATACACAGCACTTACCTCAAATAGAATACTCTACTGTATCAGCTATAAATATGCTACTTTTAAATGCTGGGGAGAATGGGGGGATGGGGAGATCCCACATATGTGTGAATAAATTACCGTGAGAAAGAAATCTCTTATTAGCATCCTTAGGAGATTACAAGACTAATCCCAAAAGGCTGTCTGGTGAAAGGTTAGCTTCAACATATAAGCATTTGAGCTTTAGTGCTGACTGTAAAGGACTGCTGATCATGACGGAATGTCTTTGCTTGGGCCATACTCAAGGCGGAAATTTGTCATAATTTTTAATGATGATGGTGCAGTCTTTGAAATGGTGGGTTTGTGGTGTTATTGCTCAATATGTGTGTAGAAGTCACTAAAAGCTGCTTTTCACTGAATAGCAATGCATAGCAAGGTATTTGTAAATTATACCTATTGTTTTATTTTTAACTAACATTCTATTTACATATTCTTAGGTGATTTGTTAATTTGGAACTATTGATAAAATTTAGGTGATGGAATGAAATAGTTATTTGCACATCTTTTCTTTGGATTCTAAAAGGTGCTGGATATAGGAGATAGCTTGACTGTTCCAGATGAGTTCACAGAGGAAGAGAAAAAGACTGGACAGTGGTGGAAGCAGCTGTTGGCAGGAGGAGTGGCTGGTGCTGTGTCTCGAACAGGTACAGCACCATTAGATCGCCTTAAAGTGATGATGCAGGTAAGGTGCAATGTTCAAGAACTTTTTGGTTTCCAGTGCATCAGTTCAGTGTTTAAATTCTGGAGGTCTCGTTATGTTTTGACAATTTCAATATTTTATGCTCATGGAAGTTGTCTTTTCTATAGTTATACGGACAAAAATGTAAGCAAAATACTATAGTACTTGTGCCAAAAAAAATAGGATTTTTTTCAATAGTGGATGCAGCTTTGCTAGTTGATATGTTTAATCAATTTAATACTGATGAGTTTTATAATCTAATCAAAGCAATGTCCTTTACTGTGACTTTGATTTTTTTTTTTTTTAAAGGTTCATGGCTCAAAATCAAACAAAATGAATATAGCCAGTGGTTTTAAGCAAATGTTGAAAGAAGGTGGTGTCCGATCCCTTTGGAGGGGAAATGGTGTAAATGTTGTGAAAATAGCTCCTGAAACAGCTATTAAGTTCTGGGCTTATGAACAGGTAGGGTGGTAAATCTGGAATGAAAATAATGATAAATAAAATACTACATCGCTCTCACTGTTCATTATTTGCACTGTTGTATTATATAGGAGTTCTTGTCATGGTTGGGGATTTTGTCACAGTAATTTAGGGTGACTTTCAGATTTAAAATAGTCTATTCCATTAATAGAATACTTTGTATTAGACAGATTTTGCAGTTGTATTATAAACAGTGTAAATAAAGTTAACCTGTGATAAATTTTAAACTGTCCTCCAGCCTGTATGGCTTGGAGTCCTGCATTAGTATCTGGATTGTTCCTTTGAAGTGACAACAATGAAAAACTTAGCACATTGTGCTCACTGAACCCTACACAGGATTCATTTAAAGTCAAATATCACAGTGCTATGATGTCCTCATCCTGGATTTCAGAGTTATATTTACCTCTGAATCAGCTTTAAGCATCATGCTAAGGCCTAATCCTCCTTTGGAAAATGAACTCTCATTCTGGTGTATATAAATGAGCTTTATTTTTCCTTGTGGGTCTTGCTAGTGCCTCAAGTAAGAGAATGAACATATTGCACATTTCTGTACAACTGGGAAATATAAGCAACAAAAAAAAATCAAATAAACTTGGGGATATGGCGAGACTGAAGTGCAGATTTTGGTGCCATAGAGTAACCTAGGGCATGTTAGTCCTCACTCTTGCTCTGCCTTTCGGGAGCTGAGGGTGCATTCTTGTATGATGGTGTCTGTGCCTGGCATGACATGGTATATACAACTTTCTAAATGCCTCTGAAATTGCTAGCTGATCTGCATTCTTTGGTTGGAAAACAGAATGTGCAAGAGAGTTTGGTTTCTTTTTGTTTTCTGGGGTCCATAGTGTGGGTACCCTTGAGTTGACTGTAAAACACCTGATGGTATTGGGGGTGACTGAGGTGTTTAATATAAAGGATTCTTGTAGGCTGGAATGTTTAATGTATTCGGGAGAATCTTTGTTCACTCACTTTGCAGTGAGTATGGTGCTAAATTTATTGAGTTAGTAAATGTAACTGGAAATACATGAGAAACTAAGCACAGATTGAAAAGACATTTTGTACTGTACTCTTGCCTTTAATAGTAACTCTTGCTACTCCTAAAAAGCATGTGATGTTTATTCTATGTGTTTTAACTATACAGTATAAGAAGATACTCACTAGGGATGATGGAAAGTTGGGAACTGTTGAAAGATTTGTATCTGGTTCTTTGGCTGGAGCAACAGCACAAACTTCTATTTATCCCATGGAGGTAAGTAAAAGAGAATCTACTTCCATTAGAACCTGCCAAATATTTGGTTCATTTCCAAAGTACACCCTATTTTGCTCTTGAAAATACTGTAAGAATTCCTCTCTAGTCTTATACTCTTAATTTATTTTTACTTTGGACTTCATTTCAGAATTTCAGTGCTAAACATTTTAGAGTATACTATGTTCTGATTGATTCTTGTAATTTTTTCCTGTATTTAACTATATAATACTGTTTAAATCCGTATTTAAATTAAACCTAGTTCAGGAAAAAAATTGCATAAGAACACATTTAAAATTCAGTACACATTCAGGCATTCTCAAAATTGGGTATAAATCCTTTTCCCACTGTGTGTAAGCAAAGAGTGCTATTGTCTGTAGCAGGACTGAAGTTCTGTTCCATTTTGACGGTAATCGGCATCTGATAAGGAGAACAGTGTGGAGAAAGGATGTAACAGCTACAGCTGCGGCTGGGTGGATTGGCTGCTCTTTCCTCTGCAGGACATATTTGTAAATGGTACTACACATTGAAGCTTCACTAGCATTAGTATATTAACTGCTCTGGTGTTAACTATTTCACAGCATTTCACGATGTACTTTCTTTGCTTGTGTTTCCCCATAAAGTTTATCACTTGTGCAAATATATGTTGAAATATATGTTTTGTCTGGGACTAAACCAATATCCAATATCAAGGTTTCTTAGTAATGGAAAATGTATCCTAAACACCTTTTTCATGGGGAAGTGTGTCAGTAGGAATAGAAATTAGTTGTTTTCACAGTTGGTGATGATGGTTTCTTTCAGGAGCATCCTTGCTGTTACAGAGTCTGAATCCCAACTAACCTAAGTACAGAGGTGGTTTCAGTTAGGGAATAGCTGAAATGTTATGTAGGTTGTCTAGATTTCACTGATCAATGGATGCAGATGAACTATTCTACAATAACATGTTCTGGTCTTTCTAACAAAGATATGGTACTGTCCTAGAAGTGGTTTTTAGGATGTTTTTAAGTAAGAGAGAAAAGCCAAGTGCCTGGAAACTCTGGAGGGAGTTGGAGTCTCAGGAGGCTTTAAAGTAGGCTGAATTCTTGCTCAAGATGTTTCCTATGTAATTTCTTTGTCCTAAGATGCTGTACAGACTTACTTGCAGTATTAATCCAGTGCTGGGTTTCAATAGTGAGACACAATCTTTACATTCCTTAACCAGCTCTCTGTGTTGTGCATTTTAAAGATTATTTTCTTCATGTTTTGGTGTTTCCAGACCAGAAATGTGATCTTCTAGTATGTTAATGTTCTCACTTGTGACTTAGAATATTTCCCACACTGTTGCCTTCAAGTTGATCAAAAATCCTTTGGTTTTAATCAGGAAAATAAAGCCAAAATGTAATTAAAAAGGCTAAGAATTTGTAAGCTAGTATATGGTAATGTGTGGTGCTCTGCACTAAGGGTAGAACCTGAAGAAGCCTGCTGCTAACAAATCCTTACCAGTAATCATCACAACAGAGCCTTGAACCACCAAAATGTAAAGCAGTTCCAGAGAATTGAATAAGCAAAAATACACTGTGTCTATAAAATAGATTATAAAATAGGTAATTAAGGTGCTGTTTTTTTCCCTTCTAGGTTTTAAAGACCAGATTGGCTGTGGGTAAAACGGGGCAATATTCTGGGATGTTTGACTGTGCTAAGAAGATTTTAAAAAGAGAAGGTCTAAAGGCCTTTTACAAAGGCTATGTTCCTAATATTCTGGGTATAATTCCGTATGCTGGCATTGACCTTGCTGTTTATGAGGTGAGTTAAAGGTTCTTCATCCAGAAGAACCTTCATCCAGGGGCACTGGAACAGGCTCCCCATGGCAGTGGTCACAGCACCAAGCCTGACAGAGCTCAGGAGGTATTTGGGTGATGCTCTCGGGCACATGGTGACTCTTGGGGATGGCCCTGTGGAGGGGCAGGAGTTGGGTTCAATGATCCTCGTGGGTATTTTCCAACTCAGTGTATTCTGTGAGTTTAGATCACTGAACGTGTGTAGCTTAACCAGTTACTTGACAAAAAGTATAAATATTCTTTAGAATCTCTGTACTGTTAGTTAGATTTGTAATATGCTAGTACTACTGCAGTTGCCTTTAATTGAAAATGGGTAAATGAGACTTTCCACTAACCTTACTAGACTTCAGTGTGTCTGTTTGCCCCTCCTGCAGGAATGTCTGTGCAGATGGACCCTTGCATGCCAAATCGGAAATGTTCTTAGACAGGATTACATAGACCCTGGCAGGACAGCATGCTTGCATTCTAAACTAACCCTGTTAGACTGGAACATACCCTTTCTATAGTAAAAATGGACCTTAAAAACCTGATAAGATATTAATATTATTCATATTATTCTGCATTTATGATGCTTAATAAATTTTTTTGCCATTTCCTCTGAATTAAAATTGGATTTTATTAACCTGAACTCCTGTGTGTCTGTTACCAAAATTCATTGTGGCTGACATAGTTGTTCTGAGGAATTTGAAACACTACTGTCTTTCCTTTCAAGAGGAGCTGGCACCCACTGCCCGCACCAACAATGTTGAAAATCTTAATCTGCCTTACATGCTATATATTGCTTCAAAGTGTGCTAAATAACTCAGATACACAGACTAATTTTTTTTTTTCTAGTCTAGAGAAATCTTTTTTTGACACTGCTTTAGTAACCAGCAGAATTGCTTGAGCAATCATTTTCAGAGTTGTATGGAACTCCTTTTCCACAGTTTGCATCCCTGTTTCTGCATGGGGTGATATGCACAGCTGTGAGAGCTTTTGTTGCACCCTGTGGGGTGCTGAGTTGAGTTTCCCTCCTCTCCTCAAAGTATTACAGGTCTAGAACATCAGCACTGTTCCTGCTGCTGGATCTTTTAAGGATTTCTCTTCTAGGTACTAACTACTGTAGTCTGGTCTAAGTCCTTGCCTGTGTGCTAAGTTGTTTATCTGTGCCCTTTTAAAAATCAGCATGTAGGACTGGCATAGTGAGATTGGTGCTTTTCAGGATTGAGCCCTTAAAATTTGTTATGAATAAAGAAGTATTTGTTTACTTTTTTGAATGCAGATCTCTTGTCTTACTCTTTAATTTTATACCTTGGCAGCTCTTAAAGAGTACATGGCTAGAACACTATGCATCAAACTCTGCTAACCCAGGTGTTTTTGTATTGTTGGGATGTGGAACTGCTTCCAGCACATGTGGGCAGTTGGCCAGTTACCCTCTGGCTCTTATTAGAACACGCATGCAGGCTCAAGGTGAGTTGTCTTGTACTGAAAATGTTTCTTTGTGGTCACATCAAAATGGTATCATTTGGAATAGCTGTAGCAGAGACATAAGAATAAAAATAAATAAATAAAACAAAAAACCCCCCCACCAACTTGGAAAAGGCAAGGACTTGTTTGGAAAATTTTTCTTAATGATAGTCCCTCCTCCCTCTTACCTCCAACATTGTTCTTTATACTTGATTCAAAAGTAACATTTCAGATACTGGTGCTCTGTATATTCTGAGAGTCACATTCCATGCAAGACTACCAGACACAGAGCCCCTGTCATAGTCTGGAACACACTTCTAAAATCTAGAATGCTCCCTAAATTTTAGAGATAAAATGGCAAGACTTGCATCATCCTGTGAAGGCAGACAACAATGTTTGCTCTAGAGAACATTTCATAAAGACAAACTTCATAGTTGAGATTTTTGTTAGATAGGTTTGTTCACAGACTTAAGTATAAGAGCCTAGATTTCCAAAGGAATGTAGGTGGATACTGCTTTTCAGTGGAATTTAGACACACGAGTATCTGCCAAATGTGTGGGAATAAAAGTATCTTTTTCAATGGCCCTAGAGGTGAACAGTAGACTCACCAACCAGTTTGGTACTGGGTTAAGAAGTTTAATATTACTAGAAGTGCTGTATAACACATTATCTTTTTTTTTGTAGCCTCGGTGGAAGGAGCTCCACAGTTAAACATGGTTGGTCTCTTTCAAAGAATTATTGCTACAGAGGGAATCCGAGGACTTTATAGGGGCATAGCCCCTAATTTTATGAAAGTTCTTCCAGCTGTCAGCATCAGCTATGTTGTATATGAAAAAATGAAGCAGAATTTGGGAATAGCATGAAATGAAGGAAAAAGGTGAGATGCTTCTAATGTTGAAAACACCAGAAAAATAATGTTTTCTCAAGTAATCTGTTCTCACAATTTGAGACAGATCTTTGTGGAGAGATGCTGCAACTTCTACTTTTGCCCTTAAGTGGGAAGAAACTTTCCTAAATTTTCATTCACCATTTCTAAACAGATACCTATATTGCACTTTAAAATGTCACTGAGTTGAAAAAAGAAATCAAGAAACTCTTTAAATCAGCAATATGTTTTCATTTTTAGGAAATCATACGTATTTTACCCTTTTTTTTTTTTTTGACCTTTCTAAATGTGTATTTTTCTTGGATTAAACCAAAGGTAGAAGTTTAAACTGCCTTGACACAGAATATATGAAAGTGACTTTTTGTTTTGTCACACTGCCTATACTCAAGCAATTCACAGGCGACATTTTGCATGCCTAGAAGTAAGCACTTTTGTTACTGAAGACTGAATGTGCAGTTCATAAGGAGTAGGATCTTAGATACAGACAAGGATAGAGTAACACATTAAAATGTAGCCTATCACCTTTATCTTCAGGCAGACCTTTCTCTTTGTTATTTAAAGAGCCTGACAAACTGCTGTTCCATGGTATCAGGATACCTCAAATGATTTACACAGTATTTTTGTAATACAGTCAGCGAATTTTGATAACTTGCTTCACTGGACCTGCTTTTCATTGTACTTGTGAATGTTAGCACCATTAACCATGGCAAGCTTGGGGTTACAGCTGCATGTTTTATAGGATCATGATACACAGGAAAGCTTGGTTATTATATCCATTCCATACAAGTGCAAGTTGCTGTTTAAAAACAGGGTGGCAGGTCTGGTATTAAGTTGGTTGTGACTGTAGTACAGCCAGTAGCAGAGCTCTTTATAGCTGCCTTGGAAGATAAATGCTTCTCATTTTGGACTCTCCATTCTTTCTCTTATTCAGAGGGCTGCAGTCCACTGTGTGCTTTTAGCCAGTAGAGGATTGCATTATTATGTAATGGTTTTACAGGTCTGTCGTGTGATAAATCCTCTTTCCCTCACTCTTCTGTGCACACTGGCCGTGTGTGTGAAATTCGGACAGTAAAATGCGGAAGTGTTTTGTCCAAGTGACCAAGTGGCAGTGCTGATCTCAGGTGCCCATTCGACTGATGTTAATGTAGGAAGCAAAGCACGCACACAGACCTTGCTTGTCCTTGAGAAACAGCTCCTTCTCAAAAAACGAAGCAGCATTTCCTCAAAGCAGAAAGTTAGGGATTTCCAAGTAATTCCAAAGTAATTTTTTTTTTTAATTTTTTTTTCTTTGTTTTTTTTTGAGGGGCACACATTTCAGTTGCCTTTAGGCCTGAACACTGAAATAGGTTAACAGTTATTACTGAACTCATTTGTTAGGCTTTTTCCACTTTCTGTAATGTGTGGTGTCTTAATCTTGGTAACTTCAAGATTATACTTACTTTGACCTTCTAAAAGCAACAGCTCTTAGACCTCTTTGTGAAATTGGATTACTGAAGGACGAACTTTGTTCCTTTGAGGTCATTAAGGGTCTCTTTTTTAATTCCTTTCCTTGGGGGGTGCTTTTTTTTTTTTAACAAACAAATAAGCATAAATAACTGCCTGAACCTCTTTTGTTCCACATATGATTTGCGCCATATTTTTCAAACAGCAATCACATGTAAATCTGTGATCAGTGCTTCCATGGCTGGTGTTTATTCTCAATAAGCGTATATAGAACAGCTCCATAAAACCTGTATTATAAAATGTTTTTATCAGATTTCAGAAAATGGCAGCTTCAGCTGTGTATTTTGGCCTTCCCTTTAGGGAAATCTTGGACTTTGCACTTTTTAAAAAAAAAAAAAAAAAAGTCATTCTATCCAAATCATTCATATGTATAATGCCTTTCTAATCTGGGTGTTTCCTGGTTTTGCCAATATTCTTGTATCTTTGTGGGATTTGTGAGATCAGTTGCTGATCATTTTGTTTGACTGTGACCAATGAGCAAATGTATTGTGTGTGTGATGTAAAGATGACTTCAGCAGTTTCTATCTTCTAGATTTGCTACATTTTGTTTATAGTGTGCAAGTGCCATTATGAATATGGAAAAGTATGCTGATCTTTTCAAATGTTGAAAAGAAGGGATGTTTCAAATTTGATTTTTCATTATGTGCCTTGACGATGACTGTGTTCAGTTGTGTATGTTTCTTAAATGTGTGTTTACCTTTTTAGCTTTATAAAATTACCAATAAATCTTTGTTTCCTTATTTGGCTGGAGTGTACTGATGTTTTTTGTTTTGTTTTTTTTTCATGGTCTGATAAACAGATGATGCTTCTTTATTGCATTATATGCGTAATACTTAATGTCAAAAAGGAAGGTAATTTATCTAAAAATAAGTTTGAGACTGCCCTACACTTTTGCTGTTTGTTTTTTGAAAACCTAGTTTGAGATTAGTCAATTGTCATCCTGTTTAAAACTCTAGCTATCTCATTGCTTAATGGGAGATCAGGTAATGTTTAATATTTTTGCTTGTTCATTGAACAATATTACACCATTATTTCTTCTGTGTATGTTGCGTGACAGAACTCATAGTAATTTGGGACAAATGTACTTGCTTATATTCTTAATGTTGACCTTGCTTTGTTCTTAATCTTACTTGTTAGTCAAAGGATAAATATGAAATCTTTTCAACGTAATTGACTTAGTTTACGCTGCATGTATGTACTCTGCTGAAGTAGCCCGCTTTGACAACTCCTTGTGAGTTTTTCACACCAATCCTTTAAATGTTAAAGACAATTGTAAACAAATTAGGGAAGCTTTTCTTGACCCACTTGCTGCAAATACAGTTCTTGTAACATAAGATTTAGAAGTTTTCTTTTAAGTAATGGAAGAAGTAGATGCGCAGTGTGCGATTTCTGACTAATTGAACAATCTGACATTCAATTCCACTTGAGGTAAGAATGCTTTTAATAGGAAATTCTCTGCAAGAGCAACCCAGAAGGGAAAGGAAAAGCTCATTTGTTTTTCCTTCAGGATATAGGTGGGGTGTGACTGCTATTTAGTAGCACTAACACTAGAAAACACTGCAGAAAAGGTATGGAATTTAAATAGGGCTGCCAGCCTGTTTTTCCCTCTTGACTGTGGTGGGATTCCTGGCAGGATATGCCTGCTGCAGCAGTGGTGTTACGCGCAGTGGCACCAGTGCAGGCCCAAGCTGCTGTGCACGTGGCTGACAGCAGAAAGGCCATGGTGAATCCTGTGTGCTGAAACCCCCTTGGCAGATTCCCTTTCTGCTAAAGAACTGCTGCACTACCCAGGTGAAGACTGACTGTGGGCCTGCCTGATGCCCAGATCAGCTTTCAGAGGCTCAGGTTGAGACAGCTGCTGTTCTTTACTGCTTACTTCATACCTCTGAGCTACCTGCACTTGCTGGTATGTGGCTTTCTTTTCATGTCTTTCTAATATTTGCCCATTAGATAATCAATGGCAAGAAATGCATTGCAGTATGTGATGTTGATACATATGAACTACAAAAATATCAAGGATGTCTTAACCTGCCAGCTATTTGCTGTGTAAGGAAGTGTGGTTTCTAAATGCTTCCCCTTCTGATGTTGGAGTGGTCTTGGGAAGGGCTTTTAAGATGGATATTAAAACAGGACACTGATCTGAACTGTATATTGTGGAGAACATAAAATTAGTAGGAACTGGATATTCAACACAAAGTAATTTTGAAATATTGACAGTCTTGCTATGTGAATTAAGTCTAGCTTCTAAGACCTCTTGGTGTCTGAAAATATGTAGAAATACTACTTTTTTTGTGCAATTCAGGGTAAAAATTCTGTGTTCTGACAGCTAACTAAATGCTTGAGTAGTGTGCACCTAAGCTCTTATACTTTGCATCTGTTCTACTAAAGGGCTAACAAAGGATTCTGATATGTACTATATGTCTATGAAAAACTCTCTAGTGTGTATACACACACACACATATATATGTATGCATAAAGCTTTTCTTCTCTGCACCAAGTTTGTGCATCTCTTACGTGCAGTAGCTGGAGTAGCTTCCAGAATGGCCTCTTACTTGAACACTCTTGGCGCAGTGAAACTGCTGTCCTTGCAGATCTTTCCCCGCAAGCTGGAAGTATGAGATGGAGAAGAAGCCAGTAAGTTCTTTTAAATAATGTGTCAATAGTGCTCGCACTAAAATCCACAGTGATTTTGTTGCTCTACGCTCACGTAACACAGAATACCTTGTGCCCATCCCTTTGAAGTAGGTGTCAGTAAAAGCCATTAAGTGGAAGATGGAAGCACTGTAGGTACTGTAAGGCAACTGCTAAGGTACTGCTCTCTCTATAGCAAATGCCATGTATTTTTGTTGTTACTAGTTTGAGTTGTGCATGAACCAGTCTCTCCCTAACGAGCCTTAACATGCCTTCGGCTCTGTCTGGGTTGGGTTTCGCCCCGAACGCGCAGGTCCGGTCTGAATTCGAGCAGTGCCATCTACTGTCCCGTTGTGACACCGATCTCAGAGGGGGAATGGCTGTTCTATGCTGAACGTTTGAGTTCAGTCCTCGGAGTTATCTTAACAGCAATGGAAAAACTGTTTGTAACAGTGCAGCATAAACCCAGCTGAGCCATGTTTTTATCACAGAATCAGAATTTTTTGTAAGGGAACTACTGATTTTCTGTTAGCCCTAGCAAAGAGTCTTTGTGATGGCATGCCCCTGTAGCCTTCCCCATGCCTCAGTACCATGTGTGATGCAGACTGGTAATGGGGCCATTTTACTTTCCCTAATTAAACAAATTCCTCAGTTTTAACTAGTTTACTGTGTCGATGCAACAGCTTCTGCTTGTTTGATACTAATGTCTTACACTGACACTACTTTTACTGGGGATATTTTTATGATTACATGGCTCTGTCTGGGTCCCAACTAGGTTACCATAGCATATAGCTTCATGAATTTTTAAATCTGCACTCTAAGCTCTTCTTTTATGACTTCCTCTGATAATTGCAGGTCAATTAGCTTCATCAGGTTGCTTCAGTGTGTGTCTGAATCTGTCATGTTCCTTCCAGTGTACAAAACCTAACTAAAAGTTTCAAATAGTTCAGGCTGGGCAATGATTGACTAAAGGAGGAGAAGCTCAGGCTGGGTTACTGCAGGCGTGTTTTAATAGGACTTTGTTTGCAAATAGGATTTCTGAATAATCTTGGTGGTACAGATTACTGTATCAATCCTGGAAGTAGCTCTGAAGCCATCCTTCTTAAAATAGGTGCATATAAAAAGTGTCACCTTTGCTGCATAAATACTAAAGCTAGCAATTCACATTTCGAATGGATCGCACATGCAAACGTTCTTACTGTCAGCTCAAAGGTTGCCTGCAGTATGTAAGGAAGAGCTACATTTCAGAATTCCTTTCTCAAGTTTGTAGCTTCTTATTTCTCACAAGCTGGACAGATTTTGCAAATGTTTCATGGGGAAGAAAGAATGAGATATAATTGCAAATTTTGGTGGTGATGAGGAAGGATATAAAATTCTGATTCATCCATCACCACAGTTATGTTGTTCATAGCAAAAGTAGCTGAAATTACTCTTTATGAGTTAGGAAAAGGTTGCACTGTATGGGTGGAAAACTCCTGGACTCTCCAAAACACCATGACTTGCTCATACAAAACCTTCTGGTGTGGCAGCAATATGTATCCTATCCTTGTTAAGTGTCTGTACTAATGAATGAGTGACAGTGCACATATCTGACCCATCTTGCCACATAAATGTTTAATTTTGCTTTTACCAGTCAGCCAGAGTTTGGAAGATTGGTTTCTGTGCAGTAGCAAAAAAGAAACAAGTGTGGTGTTGCGTTTCTCCACCGGGAATTGGAGCTGGAGTAGGAGCACTTCTGAATCAGTCATGACACCGCTATCCTCTTGAAGTTATTTTGGCTTAGACATCAACTATTGCTCACTATTCCCTTAAGGAGTATCTGGTTTTAGTTTGCTTCTCCAGTCTTCTGTGCTTTCTCTATCCTAGAGAAAAAAGAGATAAAGGAAAAGATTTATTCAGTATTCTCACTTGTTCCTCCTGACTTGTACTCAATGTCCATACCTTGCTGCAAGACATTTGCTGGCCTGTAATCTAATGACATTCATCATTTCCACAGTCTGACATTTTGATGGGAAAGTGTGATCCTGTAGATAAGAGCCTTGCAGATGGAGATTTTCATCTCAGTTCTGCTGCTGATCTTATGTACATCCTTTCTCAGCATCTCTGGTCCTAGTATCTTCTTGTCTTGTAGATGTTAAGTTCCCTGGGACTGCCATCATGCTGTGATGATTCAGTAGGTAGCCTGGGGTTGTGCTATGATAGAAAAAATATTCTGATTAAAAATTAAGACCTTGGCCTACAATTGTGCTTGTTAAAGTACCACACACTTTATTGGCAGAGATTTTTCTGTTACTTTGGTGATTAAGGTAATACCACAATGTGAAAAGAAACTTGATGGAAGTGGAAAAGTAATATTCTAAAAAAAATTGATTGCCAAAGCTGCCTGCTGGGATAAATTCATATTAATCTTAAGCATAGTCTTTCATCTCTAAAAGGAAATTTGGCTTCCTGCTTGATTATTGCTTTCAGCCTTTTCTCCTAGTTTATTTTTAATGGGCAACAGTGTTTCTCACCCTAGTATTGCCATCTCTGACACTGCAATTTGAGTACATCCCACTTTCAGAGAACGCTGAGAACCCACTGAACTGCAGTAGTGAATTCTAGTTTTAAAGAAGAAGAGAAATGCAAGACTGCAGAGCCCAATGATTTAAAATGTTTTGGTTACTTGAATTTCTGCTGTCTCTCACTGGAAGTACTCAGCCCTTGGAAAATACACGTGGATCGATGGATGGGTCGTCTTGTTCTCTTTGAGTCGCAAATAATATTCGGTTTTTACGCAGGGCTTTCCACGCAGGAACCTGGCAGTGCTGTCGGAGTGGGGTGCAACGCCGCAGGAGCCGCTTCTCCACTTTTGCCGCTTGTTTTTTTTTCCCCTTTTCCCCCTGTTTTTCGCTGTTTGCTCTCCCCGGGACTGGGCGGAGCGGGCGGCACGGCCGGCAGCGCCCGCACGGTCCAGCAGGGGGCGCACTCCGCCCCGGCGATCCAGCGCCGGGAGGAGGAGGAAGGTTGGGAAGCTGGTTGGGAAGCTGGTTGGGAAGCTGGTTGGGAAAGTGGTTCTAAGTAATCCGCAGGAAGGATCTGCGTTGCGACATGTCTGGCTTTGCGGCCGTGTGCCGTCGGCAGGCTCTGGGCTTGCAGGGGGCTGCACTGCCAAGGTGGGAAATGGGCAAGAGGGGAGGGGAGGGGAGCGAGGGACGGGATCGAAGCGAGCAATGAAATCCGAGACTGAAGGTCAGAAATGTTTTTCCTGACAATGCAGAAATCTCCCCCAGGGATTCCAATTGCTTGAGACACTAATTAAAAATAGCATAAATAAAATCTATGGCAACGTGTATCAGGGACAGTGCTTTACTCCAGTAGGTCTCTTAGGACTGCAGTAAACACAAAGACAAAGGGATTTCGATTGCTCTTTAGCAGTCGGCAGGACAGTGGATTTCGTGCCCGGAATTTTGATTCTATTGCAATTTTCTGCTGGTGTTTGAGCACCTGGGATGCCTGAGCTAAACAGACTAGAGCATAAATGAAGTATGTAGGCAAATAAGCATTCCAGGCTGAAATCTGATGTTCTGGCTGACCACAATAACTTCTCATGGGAACATTTCAGTGAATAGTTGGATATTTCATTCTTGCCAATTGCATTAATTTTTAAAGTATTTCTGTATGTTCCTCTCCTTTAATTTTCAATTGTGATGTAAGAAATAAGACAAATGACATCTAAGATCCCAAAAGTTCTGAAAGCTTCCCAGGTGCTAGAAGTTGACTTTCATGTGGCTTACTCCGTGTAAAGATGCTAGGGCTGGAGTTTGCCATGAAAGCTGCATGGTAAAAAGCCATTGCTTAAGGCATCTCTATCCCCCAAAGTTGCTCTGTAGAACTACTTGAAACTTATAATTACAAGCTCTCTATTTAACTTTCAAGTATATCTTATTAATACTTGAAATATAAACAAGAGATGTATAATGCACCTGTTGAGAATGGGCCTTACTTCAAAAATGATGTAAATTCAACAGAAGCCTTTCAGTGGTTCTGTCTAGAAGTTGCTTCTCATGTCCTCCCTAAGGAAGCTTCAATTTTGAAATTCTAAGCGATTTGATGTCTTTCAACTGCTTGTATGTAATAATTCAAGTACCTCCTTAAGGAAAGGATGTCATGGAAAAAGCATTCCTCCATACACGGAACAATCCACAGGAGTGCTGTCCCAGAGTCTCAACAGGACATCAGGATATGAATAGGTCCAGAGCATGAGCTGCTTCCTCACAGCACATTTCTCCATAGGTTGAAGTTCAAGAACCTTCTTTGAGACTTCAGGAAGACTTAGAGCATGATTAGCCAGCATGGGAATAAAGGTTATTAACCTGTATTCTTGAAGTACTTTTTTCCTCATTGCAGGCTGCTACATTAGGTAACTACCCGCTCTCCCAGTTTTTTGAGCCATCTGTGAATTTGCTTATAAGGGGTTAAAGTGTTCTGCATGTATTTGTGACTTGACAGAAGGGGTTGGTGCAATTCAGTACAAAATAAGCAAAAAAAGTAAGGGGATTTAACTTTCTGTCAATTATACTTTTAAAGCTATTGATCTGCCAGACAGTGTTTTGAGGTTTTTTCCATTTTTAGGGATTATATATTTTGATGCATCACTATCTGATAATAGAACTAAGACATAAGCATAGTTCAGCTTCAAGAGTTTAAATCAGTAATAAATATTTCATTACATTGTCTTAAACTGTCGAAGTGAGGAAATACACGGTGTTCAAAATTAAACTTGTAGCTCATGTTGTTGAATCTCAGTTTGCTGTTGTATATCAGTAGCTAAATATAAAGCGTAAGGTCATGAAGTCCTAGAGGCAAAACTTGAAACCAGCATTGGAGGCATAAAGAAATGTAAAAATCTGTGGAATTTTGACTAACATATTTAATTTCTGTATAGTTCTATAGGCAATCTCCTTTCAAAAGTGCTCATTTTAAGAGACAGAAAATTAACATCTGCCAGCATAATCAAAGCAAAGAGGATGAAGCAGCCTTTCTCTTGTAACTGTGTACATACAGACATTTCAGTGTTTTTACTTAAACTGCTTGTGTCTTGTTAATTTCTCATAGCTTATTTCCTAAGATGCTGTTTTCACTTTCTAGTGAAACATGTGAATTTCATTCACTGTGTTTTAAAACTTGCTAGGGAGCTTGGGAAAGTATGTCAAGCACTAAAGCAGAATGTGTTCAGCACCTTGTTTGTCCTTCAGCAGGCACTGACCTCGTGAAGCAATGTAACCTAAGCCAACTAAAACTCCTTTTCCCCAGTGCCTAAAGTGTACTCTCTCAGGGGATAAGCCCAAAGGCTGAAAAGTCCTTTCTTTACAGGCTGGCTCTACTCAGATTGAGTCACTTTGGGAGAGTCTGGATGGCATCTGCACGCAGATTGTTTTTGTGTATGAAAAATACATGAATATTCCCTCAGGTGTTAATTAATGCAATTCTTGGTTATTGAGAACTTAAAACAAAAATTCAGAGTGTTTTCAGACAGTGTTCAAATGTACTTGGTCACTTGGTAATTCAAATGCTATTTGGTCACTATAAATGTCTTGCTGACAAACTTTTTTCCTTGCTGCACTCCTGTGACTACACTGTACCTGTAATAGGGGGAACTTTCTGCTTTTAGTTTTCCTTAACTGATTGTAAAATAGGAGAATTAAATGTCCATTTCTATTCACAATAATTGAATTTGTGGGTTTTAATTTGTTGGGTATTTTTTAGCAGTAGTGGTAAGATAAAGAGAAGGAGCTTGAGCAATCCCTGTTCTATAATGATTTAAATATGTGCTTTGGTAATTAATCAGTAAACATCAAGAGACTGACATTTCTTGAAGTTTCTCAAATGATAAAAATAGTTAGATAAATGATAAGAATAGTTAGTATGAAGTGTGTCCCTTAGGACAGTACTAATGAGCCTAGGGATTGGGTGGGATAAAGACACATGCAGCAGCTTTGTGTGTCATGCTCTACATGTTGATTCTCTGGAATGAGGATCTGAGAAAAACAAGTGTCACTGACTAGGAATTTAATGCATGTGGAGGAAAAAGATTAATTGCTTCTGGTTCTGATTTTCAACTTCACCACCACGAAAGGAAGGTATCTGTAACATCTCAAATCGTATAATGAAAAAAGCTACTCTTCTTCATTAGTGACAGTAGCCCACACTGCTGCATTGAAATAATTTTCTGAAAGCAAAGTTTCTCTTGTAGTCTCCGTGTTTGCAACAAGAGAAACATTGAACTTGCCTTTCCTATCAGAGTACGAAAGGAAAATACAAAACAGTGTGTACACTGGCTATTGCTTAGGAAATACTAAACAGCAAAACAATGTTGGAACTGTTTCAGCCTCAGAGAAGCAGACCTGAGTAGCTTGTTCATACTTGGATATTTACCCTAATTGCATAAATATTTAGTGATGATGGTATGGATCACATAACCTATTAACCACCTTCTGTGCACACACACCCACACACACTTGTGCTAGCAGTGCACATGGAATTTCCAGATAATCCTGGGCATAGAGGCCTTGCAGGAGCTAAAGTTCTGCGTGGTAGCTCCATGAACAAACTCAGAATTAATATTTCTGCAACAAATCTGGAATCATTTCAGTAGAAAGTTCTGAATTATGCAAGGCAGCAGAATATTTTTGATGGCAATCGCGTTTCCTTCTATCTGAGAAATTAAAATGTGAAAAGAACATGTAATCCAGTGCTCAACAGTTTAATTTAATGTGAACTATTTTTGAAACTAAGTGACAAGTCATAGATAATGGTGATCAATATACTACTTTTGATGAAAAAAAAAAAATTTCCCTGGGATGACATCTCTTCTTGCATTGTTATAGCAGCCAGGCAGCTCCATAGCTGAAGAGTAATAGGCATGATGAAAGGCAAAGGAATTGTATCTCTAACTTATTTTTTAACCTCTGTGTTTCAGACTGAGTTTATTTCAGTCTCAGTGTTCAGATGAGTCACCTGAAGTTTATTCTCTTGAGTCAGGATGTGAACGTGAATTCTGAATTTAACTACGAGTTACAATTCAAGGTTGCCTGGTTATTTACTTTAAGTAACATTTCTTCCTTTAATTTCAAGATTGAAGAAATTAATTTACTCATGTTTCACACTGCAAGGCCTTCAGCTTTTTATCAGATACATGGTGTTTTCAGACTGTCAGTGGAGATCTCCTTGATGCCTCTGTCAACCTGTAGAATTCAAACTTTTCTAGAAACAATTGTTTCTAACCTGCAGAAAACATTTTAAGATACGGCCAGTGTGCCACTTCCTTGAGTGTTGTCTTTCCAGCCAGTTTTCCAGGTGAGTACCCTCACAAAGGCCCTGCACATCCATTGACTTTCTATCAAGGTAAATATTAGCACTGGGAATTAGGAGTAAAAACATCTGAGCCAACATAGGTGGTCCTTCATTTGCGCCATGTGACCTGTGTCGCTTGGCTGGACGCCTATTGCATGGGACTGGTGGGATCTTGGGATACATCTGACTAGAACGAAATGAGGCAGACATTAAAAACTTCCAGTGATTGTTTGATGTGGACTATTGATCTGACAGCAGTTGCCTGGAGAGGGATTTACAAGAAACATATATAAACAACATTGCTATCTTCCTTCTTCAAAATTACCATAACTATGAAGGTGAAGTGGGAGTGAGTTCAAGATGTTCTTTCTTTGTATTTGCCATGTTCCTCCCTCAGGTGATGAAAAATAGGTATATTTAAATTGTTATCTCTCTGTGTCTTGACACTGTAGACAATATTCAGAGATGAAGATGCTACACATTTGGTGAAAGTTTTGCTCAATGAGGAAAACTAAAATTCCATTAAATAGTAATGCCATGAAAATAATAACATTTTGAACTCTTACACTACTTCCCATCTATGCCAAGCCATCACGTTTTCCTACCGTATTTTCATTAAAGGGCAAAATTGAATTATGTTATGTTGTATAGCAGACAGGCATTTTGGTGGGTGGGGAAGTTTGATAACTCTCCCAAAGTCACAAGAGAAGTTGCTGACCACCAGGAATAGAAGCCACACATGCTGACAGCCAAGTCTCTGTGAGCCACAAGACTATCCTTCCTCCTGCACACAGAGAAGCATTGACATGAAAGGGAAGTAGTTTCTGTGGTTTTAGAGAGGCCTTTCCGGTAATTCTAACACTATCAGCAGAAGGCACAAGGTTTTTACATGAAGGTCTGTATGCATGGCTCAAATTATTTTGTAATTTTGGCTGCTTTCAAACTGGACTCATTTTACGAGGGTTGGCTAAATAATCCCCATGTAGGAAAAAGGTCAAAGATGAATCTACCATTTTCGGAGAGAGTAATTGTTGAAAGGGCTAATGAGTGGGACAAAAAAATAAATCCATGTAATGCTTTTCCATCCTAAGGTGTGAAGCCCTTTTGTCTGTGCTCTACCAGGCACGTGTACAAAGGAAGAGCTTGTAAGACTGGTAAGAAGAGGTGTTCTTTAGTGCCAGCTTTTAAATCTAGCTCTGCATAAGTCATAGAAAATATATATAAATAATGTCCAGCTATCTATTTTATTAGGAATTCTCATATACTCCAATTTTTCTCATGGTTACACCACTTCCTAATTTTCAGTAGTCATCTGTCAAGCCATCTTGTCTCACTCCAACCTCCTTTCAGGCTGCACTGATAGTAATTCCATCAGGAACCGACACTGTAAGTACTAACTCTACATAAGCCAGACTGGAGAAATAGCAGTTAATGCTCCAGTGCATTAGTTGGAGTCAGTCAGCTGCTCACTAGCCTGGGTCATGCTGGGTGGATGCAGCTGAACTGTGTGAGATGGGGAGGGAGAAGGCAGGGAACACAGCCCTTCCTGCCCCACACCATGGAATGGGTGCTGTCCTAGGAGGTGGAGATTGTGGAGAAATAGCTTTTCCTTCCTCTGATAATTTCACCAGAACTGTGGGTTAGATTTTAGAAGCATCAGGATGGCTTTCACAAAGCCTGGTCATGGCTAAATGCTAGGTTTTGTTGGTATTAAAAATTGGCTAGTCCATATTTCTGTAATTACTGGAAAACCAACAGTAAAATAGCTTTCACTAGAACTTTGTTTATCCACGTAAATGTTTTGATAGATGGAGATTATTTGCCATCTTGTAGTATATTAAATAAACACTGTGATTCTTTAATTATTCTGTTATCTTGGAATAAGGTGGGCATGATTAGAAGGAGTGTGTTTAGTCATCTGACCATATTGAATACACTTTTCTTGCATATGAAACAGAAGGCAAAAATACAATAAATTTAAAATATTTATGTAACATTAGTGTTGCAATAGTGGCTAAAGACCTTGGCAAGGTTGGCGGTACCTTTAAGTATTGTGTAAACAGTAAGTAAATATTTCTGCTTTAAAAAGCTTACAAATGCTGATAGTCTTTTTTTGACAAGACTTTTGGTGAATGGGGAGAGGGTTCTTGCTCTTCATCTTTCATCTTGAAATTATGAAGGAAGCACAAGGTAGAGTAAGTGCAAATGAAAATGGAAGTTGAAGAAATTGAAAGAGAAAATACATTTGTGGAATGAAAAGAAAATAAGCATTAAAAAGTACTAAGAACAACTTGTTTCAGTGGAAATTTAGCTTATGCAGCAGCTGATAAGATCCAGAGACATTTGGGTTCCCAAATGTACATCATGCTCTGGTTGGCAGTGCAACTTCTGATGTGGATGTCCACCAAGTTTTCTCTGAAACAAGCTGAGCGCTTAGATACATACCTCCACCATAAGCTCTGATGTGGCTTTATTACAATGAGAGATAAACAACTCCCCTAAGTACTTAGGCCCAGATTTTTTTTTGTAAATTTTTTTATTAAATCCCATAGTCTTAATTTCTCAATTCTAAAGTCTTTCATTAGTTTTCAGTATCTTACTACATGAAAAATAAATAAATTAAAAAATGTAAACTGTGTCTTACTGCATCAAATAGGATTGATATTTACATATGTTCCCTTCTTGCAGCTTTTCTTCTGTTAATGTGGCTCTGATTAGCTGTAAAACATTGAAGAGGTATTCTTGAAATAGGTTGTTCCTAGGGGCCACTCTGATGTTTATCCTCTTATAGTATGGCACAGCTGGGAATGGCAATTTGCTCTTGTAACAGGTTGACCAAGGATCAGCTGCAGTATTAAAAGATTAGTACCCAATAATTTCCAGTGAGCTGTTCTGTAATAAACTCAGCATGCTGATGTGGATTTTTGATGTTTGAATGTCTCCTTTACATAACATTTCATTTCAAGTCTAGCAAAATAATTCACAGTATTCTATGAATTTACACTCTGATGTTAAGAAAACACTTTAATTTTAAACCTGTAATTTATGTAATGATATCTGTGTTTGGACATCTGGACAACAGCTCTAACAAAGCAAACAAGCGACTCTTAAACTACTAGGTTGCTGTGCTGCCAGCCAGAACAAATGAGAAATATGTGGACTCAGTAATAAGGAAATCAGCAGTTAATTTGTTTTCAAGGATTATTATAATGATTCAGTCTTACTTATTAATGACCTCTGCATGTACAAAATTGAATCCAGCTGTTATCAACAGTGTTTGTGTTTATCTGGCGACCCTGCTGTAAGCAGCTGTCATTGATAGCATTACATATCCACTTACATCTCTTTCCCAAGTGCGTAGTGGCACATGATGAAGCTGATTTCTAATGAACCCAAGACTGTATTCTGTGCCAGCAGAGAGTCAGCAAACCTTGGAAAATCTTAAGAAATTTGTAGGTAGTCTAAGTGCACTTTCTCAAGGAATCTGAGATAAAAAGAAATCATTAGTGAGGAAATCCTCACCCAATTCTCTGTAGCAGTTTTTAATCATTCATTCTTCATGTGTACTTACTGCAGCACATAAATTAGGTTCAAGGTAGGCTTATGTTTCTGGGATAAAACCAGCAACATTATAATTATTAGCATTTAGTTCACTGAATGTATGAGCACTCTGTTTCCTTGCTGCCCTCTTTTCAGAGTTAGAGGTGAGGACTCGTGTGGGGCTTATGCAGCATACAACAAACTTTCTGTATAGGAATTGGTAGGCAGGAGCTTTGGCAATCTGGTGTCTTGAATTCTGATGGATCTTTGCCCTAGATACAACAGCGCTTTGATGTTACTTTGGATTTTAGCCATGGTGAATGCTAGAGCTCTCTTTTTCTCCTGTGAAAATATGGTGTTCTCTGACTAGTTCTAGTCAGGTGTTTAATGTTAACTTCTATATGTAAAATCAGCTATGCAAGAAATGGAGAAATGCCTTTGCCCTCAGAGTGACACTGTTTCTTTAGCCCATGAGCAACACAAGTAGGAATCACTGTCTTTGGCTCTTGGCCTTGGGAGCTGCCATAATGTCAGCAAGAGTTATGAGATGCTTGTGCTGACTTTGTACTGTGTCCACAGCACCTCCATGCCCAGGAAACTGGAGTGAGCAATTACAGACCTTCTATGGATGCTGCAGCAGCTTCTTTCAAACTGCAGAATAGTTGTGCCAGATCTGCTGAAAGTAATTTAAAGTGTGTTGGATCTGCTCACTCATGCTGTGTGTGATGAAGCTGAATGTGTGCCTTTGTTGCAAAATGTAGATCTGTTGGTAATTTAGCAGGTTTTGAAGCACTAGATATTGCACTCACAAGAGCCAATGTTTTCTCACCCTTGAAACAGGAACATCTCTGGTTCATGTATATAAGAAGCAATGCTATTTGTAATAATGTGCATTTGCTTGCTTTTCTATTTTTATTTTTTTGTTGTTGGTTTGTTTTTGTTTTTAAATCTGTTCCTGAAGGGTTGTTTTCCTTGTTTGCATGGCTGGCTTGTGAGAGCTTTAGTCGCTTGGTTCAGGTTTGCTGCTGCCCCACTTAGCATCTCAAACATCTTGGCAAGGAGCATGAAGTGTTTTTCCTTGTCTTTCCCGGAGGCTCTGCAGAATCTTCTGCACTGGCTAAGCCTGCCCCTTCACTACATGTTTCAAAAAGAAAAAGCAATTACCCCTGTTGTCAGGCAGCTGGCGAGTAACGTGCCTCCTTGCCTCGAGAAGGTTCTCAGCCCCTGAGACAGTCTTTGTGTAAGGAAGCTGGACTCAAAATATCGCAAAGTAAAATCCAGCCTGGTGCCATCAGCCTGTGCTTGCTCTGGAGGTGGAAAAAGCAAGGAATTTAATAGAAGAGGCTCTGAAGTCAATAAAAGACTGTGTTTTGCCCTTGCTAGTCTTGGCTTCAGATTAAAGTAACTGTGGATGATGTATTTGTTTGGTAGGAATCACATGCAGTGGAAAGCACATTAGCATTTCAGATTTATAGTATTTCTAGTCCAACAATATGTGTCAAACAATAGCCAGCAATTTCAGCAGCAAAAGTAAAACTCATGTGAAATTGATTAACCAAATGATATATCTGGGGAGCAAGATATTTTGAGTGAATAGTTGGCCTTTGTTCTTTCTTAAATGATTTTTACCCTTCCAGTGTTGTCAGTGGATTGTAGGTATACTTATAATGTGCATTGGTATTTGCAGTTAAGCAGAAATACTGAGGTAATATTAGAGCTTATTAAATAAGGTGCAGGAAGAGATATATTGCAATGGATATATTTTTAACATGCAAAAGAGATTTTGTTCATTGTATTTTAGAAGGGAAAAAAACCCAACATATTGCTAAGATAAAATAGATCAAAGTCAGTGTTGAGTTACATAAAAATTTCAAATCAATATTGTTTAGTGGTGTTGTAAGTATTTGAAAGCAGAACTTGATAGTCAGAAGACTGCTAAAATGTCAAGCATCCTTAACGACTCTGAGCCTTACAGTGAAATGTGAAAGGCAGCCTCTTGTATTTCCTATGTTGGGATGCAGTTGTTGAAGATATTTGCTGTACTTAAATTGTACAATAAGTTAATGTACCTAATTGTTAATTACATTTTATTACCCTGCTGTACAAGGCCTTGTAACTGAATGTCAGGCTTCAGTAGCTTTCACTCGATTCAGCAGAAACTCTTCTCCTAACCTATTTTAGTTGCAGCAGCTGCTTCTCTTTGACAAAAGTGTTGTTGAGGACATAACTTCACAAAGGTGTTTCTGCCACACTCCCCAGGAGACGAGTACCTGGGAAACTCTGAGCACAGGGTAGGGATTCCCAAAGGACTTAGCACACTGTAATGCAGAAACAGATGAGACTTTTTTGTGATGGTGTCAAACCTGTACCTCTGAGAATCGTGTTGTGCCTCTGAGCTTTGTAATCTGGAAGTGAAAATAGAAGAACTACCTCCTTCCTCACAACTGGGTCAAACAAGTGCAGCAGAGGCTGCCTGTGTTGCTTCCTTATTCATCCATCTGCCTGAGAGGGCATGTTCAGTTTAAAGGAGCCTGTGGGGTACCTTAGGTTGTCTTTGCCTCACACTGAGCCTTGTTTCTGCCAACAGACATTTGCAGCATCAGGGCTTAATGTGTTTGTGTAACACTCAAAAGAAATAAACTTTTGCAAATTTTTGGAGGCAACTTGAATCCTTCTTCCTCCCCATTTTTTTCAACTTGAGTGTTCCTGTCTCATAGTATTTATTTTGCACAATGATTTTGTGAGATAATAGAAGTTAAAAATTTTGGCCGGAACCAGAACACTTAGGAAGAGTTACCTAAAGAAGAGGTCTATAGACTGTTACCGTCTTTCCCTCCTAAAATGGTGTATTTACCCATCTCTGCTACTACTGAAGCAATTGAAAAAAAGGAAAGAACCAAAACTGAGTTTGCCAGCTCAGGTGAAGAAGTCAAAAAAGAGTTGATGAAATGTTGCCTGGTGCACCTGGAGCTACTGTACTGAGAATCATACAGATAGTAAGATAGAAATACACATTGTTATATGTATATGAACTGTAAATTGTTTGTAAGAATCAACAAAATGCTTGATTGTAATTTAAATTGTGGAATTCCTGCTTTTTTTCTAAAAGCAGCAAGTGATTTAGGTCCACAGGTGTACATGCTGATGGCTCTCAGGGCCTGCACCTGGTTTCCTTAGCAGAGCTATGTGGACAGCTGCTTGGAGGAGGCATCTTCCCAAGTTATTTTAGTTACTGTCTCAATTTTCCAGGCTGCGTCTTTACTGTCTTTCTTTGCTAGAATTATAACAGTAGCATAAGGCAGAGGTGTGCACTGTTCCCAAACAGCCAGCCCTCACAAATTCCAGGCTGTATCTTCCTTTGTATCAGAAGAGCTGCCCAACTGCAAAAGCAGCCTTCTCATACAGCTGTCTGGATTTCTCACAAAAGTTAAATAGGAATTAATACCAAGCAAATGTGTTGCAAAATTTTAGTACATAATGCCTGCATGTTGTGGTTGATTCTTGCTTGCCTCGAGCTGCATGCCACCATTTTTACAGGTGCAGAGCAAGATGTAGGAGTGGAAATTGCCACCAACTCAAAACCATAACACTTTGCACATTGGTGGAAGTGCCTAATCAAGGTGCAAAGCAACAGCTTTCAGAATGTGGTCTTAAGTTATTAATAGAGCCATGGATTTGCTAGGTCAGGAATGGCACAGCTGTTTAATTTTTTTTCTTGTGTTCCAGTGGATCAATAGAAGTAAATTCACTGTATTTTTTTTATTCTTTATCATAATTTTGTTAATTTTTACGAACTAGCATGCATCTTGGTGCTGAATCCTGGGCTCTGCTTTGATACAGCTAATGGAAAAATTGTCACTCCTATCTGTATCACTAGCCTAATGTTAGTTAATAATGCTTAGTATTTTGCACAGTCACTTGTGTCTTTGAAGCACTTAACAGTTATTAGCTAATTAATCCTCACAACATGCCTGTGAGTTGGAAGGTAAATAAATATTAACATTCCCCTTTTAGCAAAGGGGGAACCAAATACGAAGATTAAGTGATTTGCATGGACTTAGTGGCAGAGCTGGCAAGAGAACTCCTGTGCTTTAATGCTTTTGCTTATCCTCCAGCTGCACTGGCTCACTGTGAATTAAAACCTTCACCATTATCCTGGGCAGCCTTTCTGAATACTTTAGTACCTTTTCAGATCTAAGGTTTGTCAGATCTTTGGTCATAACTATCATACTGAGGGATGGCTGCTGCCCAGTGGTGCAGACCTTCCCATGTCCCCTCACACAAAGTGTGGGCAATACCATGAGGGAGGCTGCAACTCCCTTGTACTTCCCCCAGTAAATCCATGTCAGGCCTATAGTTAGAATGGGACTGTTCAGAAGAAAAATACTGAGCCTTCTCCCCAGGCCTGATTGAAATATATGTAATTCGTGGCCATTGCTTTTACAGTACTGTATTAATTATTTATATTACTGTTTTGCTTGATGCTAAATCAAAGCTGTAGCACCTAAACATGGTAAGTCTTTCTGTGGAGACAATGTCCATCACACAATCTCCAGGAAACATTTGTGAAACTATGGGAATTCTGACTGATATGCTTAAAAATAGTGAATATTTTAAAATGCTGTGAATTATTTTAAGCAGTATAGATTATTTTTCCTTTAACCAAGGAGCTATATTTTCCTTGAAACTTCTGTGTTCTGAGAGGAGACCACATCCTAAGTGACTCCAAAAGACTCTGGCTAAGTTTTTATATTCTCAAAGCCCACAAACAAAAAATTGTGGTGTAAATACTAGAAAAATGTTCATTTAAGTGAACACAGAGAATGTAATTTTTACTGGACTTGTAGTTCAAAGCTCAGCTTCCACCTTGTCAGCCTCCTCTGCTGGAAGAATAATTTCCATACCTTTAGCAGAGTGGAGTAGTCACAGTAAGGGGAAATGCCTTGGAAATTTCTTTGGCTTCAAAGGTGTTGCATGAGGATGTGCTCCGGGAGCCATTCCAGCAGCTGCAAAATGCTCACATAGCTCAGTTGTAGCTCTCCCTACCCTGAGATATCCTCTCTGCATTCCTTACACTGTGTTTTGGCAGTGGGGAAGGCTCCTGATGACAGCTCCCTGCCACACAGGGGCACCCTGCTGGGGGTAAAGCTGAGGATGGATCCCCTTTGCTGGCAGTCAGCTATCACAGCACAACGAATGCGGAAACGTGGCCCTGCCAACCATCATACCTTTCACTGTGACAGTGTTTGATCTCCCTCTATCTACTCTGAGCCATATATTGGAGGCTCTTTCACAGCTGAGAGAATTAGTACCTTAATTCCTCTGAGCTTTTGAACCTGAAGGCAGAGACATTTCTGTCCTCTATTCCCCGTGGCCTCGCAGTTCGTGCAGGTCTGTACTGCACATGCTGGAATGTTGATAGCTGCTGATGCAGGAAGACCACAAGCTGTGGGACAGGGAGGTGGCAGATAGCAGATTCTTATGTACTCCTGTGTCAGCTTATCCTGATCATCAAAGCCTGTCTTTTTCCAAATTGTTCCTGCTTGCTGTTTTTACATATGTGAGAGGAATGGGTCAGAACTGAGCTCAGTATTTTGTACTTTGAATCCTGTGCTCAGTTCTGGGCCCCTCCCTTGAAGAAAAACACTGAGCTGCTGAAGCATGTCCAGAGAAGGGCAGCAAAGCTGGGGAAGGCTCTGGAGCTCAAGTCTGATGACAGGCAGTCAAGGGAGCTGGGGGTGTTTTGTCTGGACAAAAGGAGGCTCAGGGGAGACCTTCCTGCTCTCTGCTACTACCTGAAAGGACATTCCATCAAGGTGGGGATCAGTCTCTTCTCCCAAGTAACAAGTGAAAGGATGAGAGGAAATGGCCTCTTTTTTTTGCTATGGGAGGTTTAGATTGAGTATTAGGAAAAGTTTCTTCACAGAAAGGGCTGTTGAGAGTTGGGAACAGGCTGCCCAGAGAAATGATAGTCACCATCCCTGGTGGCACTTAGGGACACGGTTTAGTGGTGGCCTTGGCAGTGCTGGGTTTATGTTTGGATTCAATTATCTTAGAGGTCTTTTCCAACCTAAAAGGTTCCATGATTCTAAACAGAATATTCAATTTCAAAACCACTGAAAATTAAATCCCTCATAACCTTTTTTGTTTGATTTTTTTTAAACTGTTTTGTGAAAAACAACAGAGAAGGTAAGTTTTCTGAAATCCAAAACTTAAAACTTATTCAACAATCTATTTGCTTTAACACAAAATGCAGTTTGGATATTTTCCCTATTGTTCTGTTAATAAGAATACTTTGCATTAAATGAGAATTCTTTGGATTTTTGTGTTGATCTCAACTTTGTGGTAGTTCAGCTACTAGTCCAAAAATAATGTTTTGGCGCATCTTAGCTCTCAGGGAAGTTCTAAGTTCATTTTTATCATATGCACCTAGGTAGGATTATTCCCATCTTTTCCCCCTAATGGTTGCTTTGCTGATGAGCTTTTTCTCAGAGCAGTTAAACACCTATTGCTTGTACCAGATTGTTTCTATAGGGTGGCTGTGTTCCTCTATATGATCCAGAGAACCCTCTCACTGTTTAAACCATAGTGGGCATTTTAAAACTGTGCTTCAGTTCCTACAACTCCTGGTAGCATCCTGTGAAATGCCTAAGAAGCACAGGGTGTAGAGAAAACACAGTGACTTTTTACAAAATGCTCTCCTGATTTCCCACCCATCTAACATCAGAAAATGCTTTCCTGATTCAAATACATATTTAATATTCTATACTTAAAATTTCTCCCTGCTTTATTGAGCCAGTCTCAAATCTCAATGGAAGCAGCTCTGTGCTGCTTTTTAAGAGTCCACACAGCTGCACTTAGAAATGACATTTTTTTCATGAGAGTAGGTGCTATCAGCAGAATCCTCAGAAATCGTGGGCTTAACAGTTCTCTTTTTTTCAACACTTGTGATAACTGATAAATTGGTTTTTGTGGATTTTCAGGGAGAAAAGTGATTCCAGTGATCTCTTAGCAAGTTGTTCCTTTGCCTTAGCAAAGTAGGACAAGTATTTGGCAGGGGCAGCTACTGTGCTGCCAGTGGGCTCCAGGTTGGAGCTGGAGCTGTGGACTGTTGCAGCAGTGCCTGTGGCAAGATGAAAAATTTGATTAAAAGGAATTTTCAAGCACATGCTTTTGTTCTGCAGATTTTGAGGTATGAGGAGAGAGGAAGGGAAGTGAACCTTGTGACAGATGGGATGGTTGTGGTGTTTAGGTACCCCCTCACTTTCTGGGATGAAGACTTGTGTGTTTCTTGTGTTTTTCAAGTTCACATGAAGATGAAATCCTCCTTTGGCTGTCTCAGCACTAAGTCATGGGTAATACATAATGACAGCAAATTTAGCAAGTGTGCCATCTGTAGTCAGCATGACACAGTGAGTCTTGCATCCTATTCGCCATAGGTTTTGCAAACCTCTATTTAAAATGGCAGTTGGAACATGCAGAGTTCCCAAATTGGTTTTTTTTCTGGTTTTCTGCTTTGATCTCTGACTACCTCTGGAAAGGGGAATGTGAAGATGGTCTCTACATGGTGCATCTTTTTTTCTCATGTGTGGCACCTGAAACTGTGAGATAGTGAATGCTGCCTTACTGTTTTCCTCACATGAGCACTGGCTGGGACCGTGGTAATCTTTTTTTTCACTCCATCCAAAACCAACTGCTCTACTTGCTCAGACACACACTGGCCAATTATCCACAGCCAGTCATCCAGCTTTCCCCGGTTACTGGTACGTTTTGAACAAACACAAACGAGGGGAAGTATGAGACACCATGCTAAAACACTTCCTGCACAGTCCCCCAAAGAAAGGTCCTTGTACAAATGCTTGACATACAGATCATATTTGACCTTTGATCATCTGTCATTTTACTGTAAGAAAGCATGCCATCATTTGCCACCGTTTAAAATAGACTCAAAGGAAGTCAGGGCTTAATCTTAACCTCAAACACATTGAGCCCTGTATTTCCTATCCAGCCATAGACCATGCTATCTAGTTTCCTACACCTCGGGCCTGCTAAGTTTAGTTCCTCTCAGCCAGCTGCTAAGAAGGAAGGGAAACCGTGTTTGCTTAGGATAAAGCATTTGCTGTACTAAGTGGTCGACAGCAATACAGTTTTGAGGTTTCTCAGTTTTTAAAAAAATACATATATTTTGAATTCTCTCTTACTCTTAATTTGTTCTGTAGGTTAGAGCATTTAAATCTTCAGTGACATGCTTTCTTGGCCTTCTCTAGGAAGAACTTTCAAGCTTAGGCATAATCATTTACCATTTATGACTATCATGTGGTTAGACCACTGCTAAATTAAACATTGAAGTGTTATTAATTAATATTCTATCAAATCCAGTGTAGTCACTCAGGTCTTTCATCTTAAGACAGTAAATGAATGAGTGGAATATATAATGTACCATACAGAAATTGAGATTGCCTCACTAGAAATCTTTATTTATCATAAAAAGTAGCTGCATAAAATAGCTGAGATAAAACTGACCTATTTTCCTTCTCTATCAGTATGATTCCTTGTCTGTTTGCTTCAGGCAAGAAGATTTTTGTCATGGAAGAACTGGCTGATTTCTTTCTTAGGAGTAGTCTCAGGCCGTGCTATGAAAGCCCCAGACCTGTTTTAGTAGTGTGTCTTCTGGGAACCTTATTGGTTTTTCCCCCTAATGTTTAGTAGAATTTTGATAATTTTGACATAACTGTGACTGCTGGGTTATTGGGCCACATCTGGCAGCCACATGCCAAAGTGTGCAGGTGGTTCAGCATCCATGAGCTGGATCTTTGGCAAGACTGTACCCCATTCACACAGCAATGTGTTTTCCCAGTGATAGCATGAACTTCCTGACAGAGTTTTGGTTTTGGATTATTGTCAAAGCACAAGTTTTAGCAACATCAATACCTCTGTGAAACCTAGAGGACTGGGAAAACTCAATCTTTGTCCCACCTGATTCTACTAAACATTGATTAAATTCCTCCTTTCTCTTGTGTCACACATCAACATTTCAGATCAAGGAAGGGGAATATCCTTCTGATGGAAAGGATTTAGAACACTATTACAAAAGGCAGAAGGGGCTGAAGACCTTAATCCAGTGTTTGTATACAACTTCTGTTTTTCTTAAGAGTTGCACAGTTTTATCTGAGTTGTTCTGATGTTTCCATAACATTATATCCTTCCAGCCCTGCTTGGTCTTTGCTTTTGAACAGCAGCACACATAAATTCAGTTTTGAATTTTGTATCAGGATCGACTGTCTTAGCAGAAGGATGAACAAAAACATCCAGTCAAACCTAAAATACAGTAGATTTAGGTATAATACTGATGTTTGACAAAGAAAGAAAGGTTAACTTCATCAAATGTAAATTGGGGTGGGAAATGTAATCCTGCATTTTTATTTTAATACGTGGATATATCTTATTTCTCCCCACCATCCCTTCATGTAATTAAATAATTCTTCTCTCATTTTACCCATTTTAAAATGAGATTATTCATAAGCTTCAACATTCCCATTTTCAATTAGAGGCAAACTGGTCTTGATGTCTGCATACATTTTTAAAATGAATTATTTAAATGTGTGAAGGAAAAAGCAAAACACGAAGTTAGTACAGAGCATTGACCTACAGATAAGAACATAAGGTCCACAGAATAAGGATGAAAAACAAATACTTAAGAAAAATAATTGTCTGAAGCGTGTAATTGAATTTATGTAATCCAGTCATGGAGTCAGAAGAGCCTGTCGGTGCTTCTGTATTAGTCTGCTCACAGATGGCTGAAAATATAAGGTGAAAATACTTGGATGCTAATGGCTCTAGAAAAGTACTATAACACATCTTTGACTAGTCAGGACTGCTTAATACAAAATTCAGAGCTGATGGCCTTTCCAAGCCAAAGGAGACTTCTATGATGAGGAAGCTCTTGATACACTGAATAACCCTGGCAATTAGTTGCCAGGCTTCCTGTGATACCAAATTAGGGTGGGGATATATTTGTCTGATTATTCTCACAAGTGTGGAGATTGATAATCTGCTATGTCTCGTTCAGATGGTGTGTACATAGCCATCTCGGTGGCTTTAACACAAAGTGCAGTAATGCTCAGCCTTAGTAAGGATAGCTAAGTAGCCCAGATTAAGGAGCTTTAGTAAATGTTTGCTCCAGACCCAGCTGTGTTGGAAGCAGCATCTCAGTGATGCTTTCCAATTACTGTAGACTCAGAGAACTGTTTATTATACTTATGTAATTACAAAGGCACTGTGCTGTAGGTTTGCAGTAACATCCTTGGATTATATCGGTAATCTTAACACTTCATCTGTATTTCACTTAATAGATTCGGAAACAGACACCTCCATTCTCTGGAAAAAAAAGATCAGTAGGAAAGCCCAAATCTATCCTTTTGTCTGTTATGTGTTGAGCAAATGGTGCTGACACCAGGAAATGTGCAGCACTTGACACGTGCATTCTCTAAGTGCTTGAATGCAGCTCTCAGGCACCACATGCTGTCAGCGCTTCGGAGCACTGACAGCACCCTGGCAGATTGTCATAGTGGACTGAAAAGAGGATAAATGACTATAAAAAGCATATAATTGCATTTTTATGTGCATAAAAATGTACATTAGTGAAAACTTCAAAAAATTAGAGGCTATCACTGACTAATGTATTATTTAAGCAACTTTTTGAGGTGTAAATAAATTTTGAACTATTTTAAGAATACATCACCTTTTTAGGATGATAGTTCAGACTTTGAAGGTACCTGTGGTGGGGCAGAGGAGCTGTGCAGGTTGACTGGCAAGTTATTGCTCTTGCAACTGCTATTTTCTTTGTAAAAGGAGATGAGGAGAGGAGTGGTATCTTATGCCCACAAATGTAGGGGCAGTTTGGCAAACTGGAGCCGCAAGATAGCCCTGAACAGGGCCAGGAGTTATGTGACTCCCTGGTGAGGTGAGAGAGTGAAGGAGGGAAGAGGTTGGTGATTCACAGCCCTCTAAGAAGACAGACTTATGGCAGAAGAAATCTTGGAATAGTCCTATAACATGGCAAGCTTAGCCTTATCCAGCTCAAGTGTGGATGCATAGACAGGCTATGCTGGCCCTTGACTGTCAGAACCAGGCTATATTTGCACAAATGCTATGCTGCTTGGATTCTCCTGTGGTGAAAATACAGGTGGAGGCTGAATATCTCCAGCACAGTGTCCTGCAGCCGCCTGTGAGGCAGAGCAGCCTTGCCAGCCAGTGACCAGGGAAGTGGCAAAGCACCAGTCCCATTCTGAGGGAAGGTGAGCATGCAGCAAGGAGATGTAATGACAAGCTCTGGCTCAGAGGACAGATTTCAAAAACAAAGTTTGAGAAAAATCAGTTGCTGTATGAATCAGTTGCTTTATGAGCTTAAGGAGAATGCTGAACATGGGGTTTACAGAGACATCAGCTCCTGCTTCTGCTCTTCTGCTCATGGCTCATACTCTTCTACCCAGGTCCTTCAGCCATTCTCCACATTACTCAGCTGTATGAGGAGAAGAACATCCCATGTGAAGATGCCTTAACCATCATCCCACTATCTACACCTTCCTTGGAAACTTACCTAGGTTGTCTAATGCAGCCACAGACAGGTTGTAGTGAGCAGAGACCTCTGTCCCATTAAGCTCTCCTCCAGCTTTATCTCTTCCTGTGACATTTGTGCTTTTGTTTGGTTGCAGTCTGCCTAGAGGTGGGAGCAGCAGTCACTGACATTGGTGGAATGAGGATTCACCTTCAGGACTCTGGCACTCAGGGAGGTTGTCACAGATACTGAAATGAGTGGCCCTCAGAGCTGAAAAGAGCTTGAAAAAAGATTTTGGGGACCTCTGTAGGTAATGATGTGGATCATTAATGTGTGTGAATCTAGTTATCCGTTAGAAAAAGCAATGAATGAACTTTGATGGCAGGACAATATTTCTGACATTACAGTGGTGAGTTACTGCGCACATTGCATGACATCCATACAGGGCCTTGAGCAATGGATGACTAAGTATCATCTGATTCTCTGTTAATAAAAAGTAGGTGAATATGCATCTTTCACTCAGGAAGGAAATGATGAAACTGGGGCAATATACTTGGAAAAAACTCCATTTCAAAACCCCTTTTTCCTTTCCAGGGCAAAGCAGACACTGCTAACAACTTCAGGTGGAGTTGGGAAAAGCCAAAATTATAAAGAAACACTATTTTGCTTTTAAGCCTTTTGGAGTTACAATAGTGAGATAGTGATAGAAATTTTATAGTGCACATTTCCAGTGTAAAGCTATGGAATGGGCAAAAGATTTCCTGCTGCCTTTAATAAGAATTGGGTAACTTAGACTCATGCCCAGCCGTGCTCTGAACTTAGAAATCAAGCATTGCTCCCAGCAATGACTTTTAAAAAAATTGATTTTCTTAATGTAAATCATCTTCTAAGGTGACCTTGGGTGAATCAAATCAATACAGGACTGCTGAAAGCAGCACTCGCTCTCAGCAGAAATACAGACGCCAGAGCTGGGCAGCCCCAGCCAACTTCTGCCCCATGGCAGCCTTGCCCACACCTGGCCCTGGCCTCTCGTCCTGGCCCTGGCAAGCCACCGACCCCCCCACATGCAAGCAGGTGACACGGAGGGTGGTCTGAACCCACAGAGGTCTTTCAGTTGCACCCAGAGCAGCAGGCCCTCAGGGAGACACTGCAGATCTTCAGCATGTTGTTTTGTGAGACAGGCTCACTGGGATCCCCTGAGCAGGAGTAATGGTCTTCAAATAGTCTGTAGGATCAGTCTTACTCTGGCAATGCATTGGGCACAACGCACAGCCATTACTCACTGAGGGTCTCTGTTATTTTAAGTATGTGCAGGGAGAAAAGAAGCTTTTAATGCTTAATGCTATCATAATCATATATGGAGGCTCATCTTGTTTATGACTTCAAATATTCCTGTGAAAAGCACAGGAAATAACAGAAATGTAAAAAACCCAAAAGAACACAAGAAACTCTGCAGCCTGTGCATCACCATAGTTTCCATTACTTCCTGGATTTGACTAGCTCAGACATACAGCAGGAAGTGCTTTTTCTTGTGGTAATTTTACTTCCTCTCCCAGAAGAGTGGAAGCATTACACAACGGCATGTGAAAATGAGAGAGGGACCTGTACCACCAGTGGGTTGGGTTATGAGAGCACTGGATTTCTGCTTTCCATGGCTGTTTCCATCTCAGAAGCTGAGGGCTGGTATAGCAGCACTCACCAGCTCTCAGAAGCCAGAAATGTCTGATCTTCTTCAGAGAGGGTGGTGGGAGAGCAGGAGGGTGGGCTGTGGACAGGCCTGGGCCTGGCAGGAGGGCACTGGGATCATTTCTCTCTCCTCATTACTCAATACTTGCAAAGAAGTTGATCAACCTGAGGTGCTGCTTTGCAGCTTTAGGTCAATTTTTACTCTCAATGAATCTGTCCAACACCCATATACAGCTTAATAAACACCCAGGAGGTTAAGCCAGTTCCTTGTGTGTACTTTACTGTTTTGATTTTAGATCTCATTTAGAGATGCAAAATGCCTGCAACCATCCTCCACCCAGGCTGTATACTGGCCAGTCAGCATTCAGTCTGATGTGCCAGAGCAAACGCATTAAATCCTGCATTAAAGCTCTGCTTATATCATTGTGTTTATTAAATAATACAAACACTTTTGCCGTTTGCCAAACAGTGGTGATCCCTAGTGCACACTGGGGAAGCATGAACTATAAAAGCCTCTATTCTTTTTTAATTAGGCTGTATCTAATTAAAATTATTGCTTGCCATTACTAGCATTTATAAAGTATTTTCCAACTCAGCATGACTCATGGGCCTATATGGAGACAGATTGCACTGCAATCTATTTGGGATGCATTTGCCTGTGCTGTGCAATCATCTTTTATCATCACAGGCAGGCAGTGTTTGTCTGAATTATTATTTGGTGTGTACTGCCAGCATCCGGGCCTCCACAGTTCATCTTATAAATTCACTAATTAGCCTATTTTGCATATCTGTGAAATCTGGGTTTGAGACCCAGCTTCAGGCTCTGAATGGACAAGTTAATTTGAAGGTAAAAGCAGGACTGTCCCTAGAAGTGGCTGATGGGGAGTTTAACAGCTCAAGATGCTGGGCTAGTTTGGGAGTCAGCTATTGCAAATGATGTGGAAACACCTGCAGTCTTTCTATTAACCTGTGTGGGAATGGGAACTATTGCATGTGCTCCAAGCAGCCAGCTCAGCCCAGGAGAAGTGACTATTTTGGAGGGAAGTAAAGACCCTGGCAGTGACATGGCAACCCCAGTAAAGCCGAGTTTAGTCAGCAACTGGAGCGGAGCCAGGTGCTCCTCCAAGGAGACAGCAACTAAGAACCCTCCCAGAGTGATAGGAAGAGGTTGTGGCCAGCAGGGGTTTTGCCTATATTTGCCTGAAGAATAAAAGTGTGTCTGAAGAGGGTGTGGGGTGCGGCTGAGCATGGAGAGGGGGAACTGGGCTGGGAGGGAAGCAGGACAGGAGGGACCTGGACCAGCTGGTTGGTGCAGGTTGGAAGCAGTTTGCAGGAAGTGGTGCTGGCTCAGCAGTGAGGAATGGGGGCTATTTTGGGACAGGGGGACACTCAGGGCTTGGACAAGTGCAGGGAGCTCCCATGGAGCTGAGGGCAGCTGCCTCAGGCCAGGCTGCAGCACTTGGAGAGATCATGGTGTTTTGGCAGGATCTTGGCTGGAAACATTCAAAGTAATGTGAAAGTGTGTGGAAGCCCCAGATTTACAGGCTGACAGCTGATACCCAGGCATGGAGGACTGCGGGTTTGTAGGCTGCAAGGTTTAGAGCTGCAGCTCAAAAGGGTCACACTTCCTCTGCTCAGGAGGTGTGTCTGCACTGGAAGGATGCAAGGAACAGAGCAGAGTAATCCCCATGAGAGCCTGCACTCCTGAGGGGAGGCAGACAGCAAGCAGTGCTTCTGCTGAGGGATGTGCAGAGCTGCTCACCTTCCCTGCCCTCCCCAGACTCTGCTTCATGGCCCCCTGTCCTGCTCTGGCTTTTGAGTCCATCAGGTTGGGTTTGAACAGTGGTGCAGATGTGAGGGGTGAGAAGTGAACAAGGCAGCAGGATGCTGAATGAGGGAATACAATGGCAGTGGCAGCCACTGATGGAACAACTGAAAGTAAAAGACTGAGCTCTGCAAATCACAGTGTATGTGGGTGAGCTGAAGCCATTGTTGTGTCAGTGTAAAGTTTGCAGTAATATTTCAGCTCTAGTTCTCTTTCACTTTCTGTGGTATGTTTCCCTCCCAAAGGTTTTTACAGTGCATGAAGCTATTATTGTCTTTCCTTTAAGTCAGTTCATCTCAAGTAAGACATAACAAGACATGGAATTAGGTTAAAATTAAAACCATATAAACTTAAGTTTTGAGTATCAGCTTGCCCATCTGAGATTATACCATTGTTATTTTGAATACCGTACCTAATACAAAATAAGACATAATACCTACTCTGTGAGCTGATAATCTAAAAGGTAGGTCCTTTAAAAAGAAAAGGTAATATTTTCAGCTCTTTTTTATAAGTGAGGAACTGGGACACAGAGAATCAAATTATTTCCATGTCATGCAGACTAGGAATTAACATGTATTTTGAATTTCCAGTTTTGTCTTAACTACGGAAACAAATTTCTCTTTGAGTAGGGATGATTTATTCTGGATTTTAAATCATTTCTTCTATGGGGTGCTAAAATAATTTAAAGCTCTTGCTGTGCTTGGACAGCTAGCTTTATGTCTGCAGCATTTTCTCCTCCCACTGTGGATCCAAGTATAGGTTTTCTTACCTCATTCAAGACAGTCTTTGCCATGTGTTCTTCTCTTCTCCACTGTACCCTGAAGAATAGTTGCATGCATCATCCAAATGTGAGCTTTTTACTACTTCTGGTGTTAAAACAACATCAATAAAACCTCCTGGTGCTCTTTCACAAAGACAAACACCATGGTAATTAATGTGAATACAGTTATTCGTCAACTGCCATTCAATTGGCTTTTATGGGTCATTCTTGAGCTCTTTTATTTCTCTTCAATTACATGGTAGAGAAAGAAGAAGCTGAGGTTGTGCATGGGACAGGGCTTGTGGTTGCCAGCTAACAGGGATGAGTTTTGGACTCATCTTTTCCTGCTATAGAACATAAAATGAGTCAATAATCTAACACTCAGGTTAAGACCTGCTGCCATGACTGCCAGCTTGGTTTTCTCCTCCACATTGCTGCTAGAGCTAAGTTTTTTCTGAGCTGCTGCTGTGTAGAAGCTCATTTGAATTGCTGTGCTCATGTCCTGCTGGAAGCCTGATTTGCCTTCAAATTTAGGATTTGCATCTTGAGAACTGAAGGCAGCATCTTGGGTAGATTTTCATAGGGGCAACTGTTTTTACCAGCAGAAGGCACTCGGCTAGATTGCCTGGATCCTGGTGCCTTTTCAGCAATTTGTTCCTCATTTCTTAATGCAACAGTATTATTCTGGATACCTGAATTTCTCAAAGAAAAAGCACTGGGAGGAGGATACTAAAATGAAATTACAGGGATAACAAGTTTATACTTGTTATTTCTGCTCTTTCCCATGCATAGCTTCAACAGGCAGGAAATTGAGTGAGACCGAACTTCGGGTTGGACTGAAAAGGTCACTCGCCTCTTTGCGTCTCACAAAACCAAGTTCCCTCTCACTCAGAGCAGGGTAGCAGCACTTAACCCCCACCGCTCGCCTGTGTGGTGTCTGGGTTTGCTTTCCTTCCTGAGCTGAATATGTGAGTTCAGTGAGAGCTCACACACCAAAGCATGAAAGAGAATGGTAGACATGCCTGTTTGGTTGCATCTGGTTTCACCAGTTTGTTGCCAAGGTGAACAAAGTTTTCATCCTGAAACAGCACATTGTAACAGAGGAATTGCTTTTCAGTGCCATTGAACACAAAATGGTTGCAGCTATTCTGAATAAAGTCACTCAGCTCACCTCTCCTCCAGCTCTGGTCTTCCCTGGCACTGTCAGAAAAATGGACCTGCTTTAGATCACGTGGGCTTTGGCCAAAATGATCTGCATCTGATAGGGAAATACTGCCAGAGCAGTAAAATTTAGCCTTATTAATTATTCGTGGCAGCTCATGCAGTGTCAATTAAACAAGGATTTACACTCCCCAACAATTTATCATCATTTTCACTTTCAATCTGTTTTAAGTCCTAAATATTCAATCTGTCTATTAGAAGATGGTTGCTTCCCCAAATAATTTTAATTCATGTTATTTCATGAAATAAAAGGAAGGGATTCTTTACTGTCAAATCATTAGTATATGTGCTTTTAGCTTGTCTTTTTTATTAGCTGTACCATCACTATGGTGCAGCTAATAACCAAACCTCTTGTTTGGTTGCTTTTGTTTACTTGCTATCAGACTCTAAGATTCTTTAATCCTAGCTTTCTACTTGTCAGACTTAATGTAGGAAGGAATATGGGGGATTTGTGGTCTGGTGTTTTTGTTGTTGGGTTTTTTTGGTTGTTGCTGTTTCAGGTTTTTTGTTTGTTTGTTTTGAGGTTTTTGTTTGTTTGTTTGTTTGTTTTTAAAGCAAGGAGTACAGCAAGACCACGGACAGATATTGCTGTGTAACCACTCATTAGAATTGCACCAGGAGCAGGACAGCAATTTGAATGCATGTAAGGTAACAGGAACTTATATCCAGGTGTAAAGCTGTCCAGGCTGGCCCTGAACCCTGCCAGGAGATGGGTGCAGTGTAGCCATGCAAAACTGCTCAGCAGCAGAGCTGTGTTGTCACCTTGCCCCACAGAGTGCTGCATTGCCCAGAGCTGTGTGCCAGCCTCACACCCCAGACCAGGGCAGGAGCTGCACCAGCTGAATGTCCATGCAAAAGCCTTTGTCTGTGGGTGAAATATGAAAGTGGCATTTCTATGGTAGACTTTTCTATTATATCTAATACCAGGACTCCATGAATTTCTGTACTGGTATCTATAGTGGAACTGAACATTGAGAATCAAAGAAGGCATTGCCAGCAGAATTGTTGTATGTTGTAGTGTCATGACATTATATAATTGTGGTGGAAAGTAATGTGACAATCTATGAAAATTATTCAGGTAGCTAATTCTCCTTCCTGCACTGTCTTGTGTTGAGTTGATATTAAGATTCCAGTCTTGGCAGTGATAAAAGCATATCTCTGTAAGCCAGTTCAGCCATAAAAGGGTAAATGTTTATGTGCAGTAACTAAGCACATGAGTAAGAAGAGCCCTCAGAGCAAAAAGTCTCATGATAATGTCCAAGAGAGCTTTGCTAAAGTCACTGTTCAGAGCAGGCTGTTGCTGCCCTTGAAGTTAAACACTCACTTAAGCACTCACATATGCTCTGTGTTTGTCAGCATGTTAGTACAGGGAGAGTACCAACTTGTGAAAAACACCACATCTTTCATAGCATTTCATAAATAATCAGAATTTCCAGACATAGAAGGACTACAATTTTTTAATAACAGTAGAATTTCTTTGAGATGGAAAAAAAGCCCTGCTATCCAGGGATCTGCTTGCTATGTTGATAAGGCATACAAATATGCTCTGGAGACATCAAACATATGGGGTGTTATGGACACCCAGTACCTTGAGGTTAAGGAAACTGCTCCATACCTGCACTAAGGCTGAAATCATGATTGCATTGATAGTTGTAATAGCTTGGTGGGTGTAACTGTGAAGCAAATATAAATTTGTGTCTCCTGTGAATAGATAAAGCATGTATCATGTGTTGAAAGACAGAAGCAGGTGTTTCATGTTACTTAATAAACACTTTTCCAGACTGTCACTTCTTCATCCTCTATATGGACCACAAGAGAATCAAAGTATAACATCTGTTTGTAAACATGATCAGGTGTGAGTCAGTAAAAGGAAAGCTGTGCAGTATGAAATGATAAAATGCCCATTTATATGTTCACCTACCATAATAGAGTTCGGTCTGCGAAGAATTTTAGCTAAAAAAATCATCACAATATCTTACAAAGGAGCCTTGTGCCTTCTCTGTTCACTGGAGGCTCCTAGGTTATTTCTCTGTGGAAAATACACAAAAATAACACTCATTTCCTTTGTAATCGCACCTGCAGCCCCTTGTTCTTACAGTTTCTGATGGTAACTAACATGTAGTAAGAACTGATATCTCCCAAGAAGCACTTCCTTTATCTTCATCAACAACTTAAATACAAAAAAAATGCTCACAATGACAGTAAAATAGTTATCTTCCTAAATTCTTAGTGTTTCAAGCACTTCTTTATCAAGGAAGCTGATTCTCTGCCAGTGGGCATTTTGTGTAGTTATCTTTGCTTGTGCTGAGGCTTGTGTATACCTGCTCTCTTTTGGCAGCCTGTGAGATGCCCAGGAGCACCCAGAGGGATGAGCTTTAGGGTCAGAAAGGGCAAGAATTAAATTATTTTGAGAATTTGTAGCTCTTGCTTCAAAACCTTAACTAACTTTGGTAAGTAAGAGTGGACAAAAAATAAAAAATCCCCACTTGTCTTTTTGAACAGCTCTTTAAAACTATGTCTGGTCAACATGGAGAAAGGACAGCTTTTACCTGTAGTCTCCTTGAGCTATCTCTAGCACTGCAGCTGAAAATTTCATGAGAAGTTTGATTTTGTTGTCTGCAACATTTGCTTGCAAGTTTTTATCTGAGTTTGTTATTGATGTTCTTAATCAGTGGGCTTTTAGAGCTAGAGACAGCATCAAAAAAAGGGAAAGTGATCCCCGTTTCACACCCAACATTATACTTGGCAGTGCTGAGCAATCACAGAAATGTACCAAAACACACGATGAGGAGGGCTTGGATATAGGTTCTCACTCACTCTACAAGAAGATCTTGTGTCAAAGATGCAGTTGGCTTGTGCAAAAGGTCAAAAGTATCCCTGGATCTCCTGCAAATTCAGCTGAGAAAGGGTGTTGTCCCACACCAGCAAAAACTGTCCATGCCCCAACAGATGATGGAAAAATCCTTATCTCTGAGCTAAGTGCCTGGTCTTGCATTTAAATATTTTCAGTTTTCATTATTTACTTGTTGTTAGAATAATTATTTTAGGTTTTGACTATCCAAGTGGCATTTTACTTGAATGGCATATACTTGTGTGGCACTTCAAAAGGCTTCCTCCTCCACTGTCATTTCCAGAGGTTTCTGTGCCTTTTGATTTTTGAGAAGTCCTGGGTTGGTCCTTGCTCTTTCATTTTTAAATAAGTGCCTGGTTGTTGTCATCTGCTATGCTTAGGACTCGAGGTCCAGGCTGCCAAAGTGACATCACTGATCAGTGAACACTGATTGCCTTCAAGACAGCAAACACTGTCTTGAAGGCAAATGTGTGTTGGATAACATCTCATTCTAATAGTGTTCTTAGAAATGGACTGTAGTCACTGCAAGAATTCTAATAAACTTTATTTTCAACATGAACTTTTTTCTGCTTTAATAAGCAAAGCTCTTTCTGTGTCAATCCTGTAAAGCCAAAGAAGGCTTGCTCTGAGCTCATGTGAGGAAAGCCAGGATTATTGCAGACTCACACCCAAGTGCAATACAGAGGGACCAGATTAGCTCCCAGTGTCATTCCTGACTCTGTAGCTTGGTGCTGAGCAATACTTGTCTTGATCTGGTATCCAGCAAGTTTGTTTATCCCTGGGATGTAGGGCCTGGCTGGCCATGCCTATCCCTTGAATAGTGCAGGAGCCTTGGGGTAAGGTGCAGCAGACATCCTGCCAAGGAAAACCTTACACTTAGAAACACTGTCTTTAAATAATGTGTCTTACTTCTGTAAACTTGCAGCAGCATTATATCAGATGCTGTTCCTTGTTAGAAAGTTGAAGGCAGACTACCTATAAGAAATAGCCCAGTAGTTCCCCAAGACTGATACAGCTATGTGTTTCACAGCAGCATTCTTCAGACTCACTTGTATCATTTGTCTTTTCTTTGCCTGGCTGTGCCTTGCAAAGGACTACAGATTGTCAGCTTTGGTATTTTTCTTGAAAGAATTTGCTGTGACTGAAGGGCATTGGGAAACTTTTTTTTTTCCTGTTGAAAGATAAGGGAATTTAGCAAATACTGAATAACATGATCTAATAATTTACAAATGTGACTTTGAGTTTGTTTCCATTCCCTGAGCTATTTATGCAGCACACGTTTGAAGGCAAGCTGTGAGTATTATGCAAAGAAATCTGCTAGCATGCAATCTCCATCCAAGAGGAGATTTAAGATTTAATTTCAGGCACTATCTGGATCACAGCAGCTAACAGAAAGAGCTATGTACACTACTCTGACAGCCATACTAAAAATTTAGTGTGTTTAATGCTTATATTTCCATGTTTCATTTCTGCTGTGGTGAAAGACATTTTCATGCATGGACTGATTGAATGAAATGCCCACAGAAATGAAATGCCATGTGAAACCATGTTTTGTCATTAGTTGCAGGAGCTAGGGTGAATGTGAGAGGAAATACGGAAGCTCCATCTCACCCACCAATGTTTATTGCCTTAAACCAGTCACCAGTGTGGTTCTACTAGTGAGCAGTGAAGAGAGAGATTTGGTTTCCATCTGCCCACCCTGCATGAATGTAAGTGAATGAACTTTATCTGATTACAAGCCTTTAATGTAGCATGAATATGAGGTTAATGTGGTATCTTGGACTACACTGCTAAGTTTGTGTAGTCCAGCCAAGTCACAAAGACTGAAGGAGAGTGGCTCTTGTCGCCTTTTCCATTTTTGCACTGTAAATGGTGTGTTCCCTTCAGCTGCCACAGCCATCCCTTACCGGTAATGAAAAGCAATAATGCCCTGCTTTTAGAAAAAACAATACTTTTGCACTAAAACACCCCTTAGCTGTGATCTCAGCTGTGGTAAAGAAATGTGAGCAGTCCTCACCATCAATCCTCACCCGTTACCAATGTCATATTTTCCAAGAAAAAAGCTAGATTCCCTGAGATCCTGAGGGCTGCAGCTGACAGGGCTGCAAGCCCTGGCAGTGGTGGAGAACCAGAGGTTCAGGTATTAGAGCGGCTCTGCTGAGCTGGCAGCTTCCTGTGCTACTTGCAGTGTGTGTCTCTGAGGGTTTGCCTTCCCTGCCTTTGGAGGTAACTTTTGGGTTTTAGATATCTGAGTACGAAGAGAATTTGACACCTGCTCTGAGTTTCTGTTAGTGCTGGGCTTGGACTTTGTGTCACTTTGTGATAAATGCCGTAGCTAAGTGCATTCATTAAGAGAAAGTATGAAGTGGCTGCTTTTCCCTCAGAGGTAATACAGTGTTCCTTCTGAATGTCCCCTGGTATTCTGCTCATGCTCTGCTCACCGCTGGCACAAAAAATTACCATTTGTCTTGGTGTAAACTAACAGAAGGATACAATCCAATTAAAAGTGAGACCTCAGGATGTGGCATGTCTGCATGGCTGAAATCAATGTCAAGACTCCAACTGCTTTCCATGGAATCAGGATTTCTCTAATAAAGGAAAGCTGCACTTCTAAATCAAACTACCTTGATTGCTTTCAGTGGAAGCTCTGCTTGATTAGGCACAATAGTTTGTCCTGTCGAAAAGGATCAGGAGAGGGAGAGAACACAGTGGAAATCAGCCCTGAAAATGAAATCTAATTTTAAGAGGTGACTTGAGCTCATATACACAAGACCTTATTAAATGGAGACTATTCAGTCAAACAATTACAATGGTTATAAAGGGGAAAGAGTTTTTCATTAATTATTCAACAGAAGGAGATTCATATTTTACTTCAGACACTTTTTACCATCTGCTTAAAACCTAACTGTTTCATAACAACTATTATCAATGTATGTTTTTTTTCCCTTTTAGAGTAACCATGATGCTGAGCTTCCAGATTGTTTAAGGTATTTGAGGTCCAAGTATGAGCATGGTTTTACAAATAGCTGATACTTAAAATTGCTATTCATTTTCATATGTTTGACTAGCAGCTCATTAGTACATTAGTTTTTCTCGGTTGTAATTATGATCTAGCAGTGGTCTTGATCTTGCTCACTGTTATAGCTGAGTTTAACTGCAGACCTCTAATCCCAATAGGCTCATTTTAAAAGGACATAGTGACTCAAAATCATATTTAGTATAACTCTACTGAAATTAGCACTTTTCACCAGGGATGAATTTGCCTCAGTATCTACAAGTGCCCTGAACACAGACAGAGGGGTCCAAAGCTGAGCAGCCAGGCACCAAACTGCTGGCTGTGACCCAGTTACTTAAATGAGATTTTCTGTGTGTTCCCCCCCCAAGGCTTCCCACCACTGCTCACAGGAAAAGAATCCAACCAAACTCCTACAAAAAGCACGTTTGCCTGAGGTTGTTTAGCAGAAAATGAGATTTATTCCAAACTCCATGAGCAGTGCATCCTGAAAATCAGGAGACAATTCAGATATTTGGTTTCATGAACACCTAAATTCCAACACAAATTTAAACAAACATCTCTTATATGCAAAGAAATATTAAAAAAAAATCCAGTTATTAAACATAAATTTGGGATGCTTGTATGGTGTTGTGGGAGAGGACTACCAGCCTCTCCAGTCCTGCATTTTTAGAGTGTTTGCTATTGAGAAATGTGACATCCAGAGGGCCTGCAGTCAGCTAATACTTCATCACTGCAAACACCATCCCACAGCATGAAGCCAAGACAATGTCGAGGCTGTCTTCAGAGTATAATCCTGCACAACTGGAGACTGACATCTGCTAAACTCCCTTGCTAAAGGCCTGTGCTGGCTGGCTGGTGCCCTGGAGCTGGCAGAGCAGGGCAATGAGGAGCCAGGGTCCTGTGTGGCTGTGGCTCCAGTCAGCCACGGACACACAGGGAGGTGCCTGTGGGCTGTGCTGCACAGTTTCCACCCTAGAGTGGCAAAGTACACCTTTTAAAGAAGGGGCAAAAGGCCATGCTGAACATTTCCAGGGTTGTTCCTATTCAGAAAGGGAACTTGCTTGCTTTGATCTATGCAACTCAACATTTGTCATGCTCTCATTTTAGAGAATGGTGGCAGACGGATCATACTATTGAAAATCTTAATTTAGTTTTTAACCATAGAGGAAAATGATACTGTAAGCATATCATTGTGCATATACTTTTGTATCAAATCTCATGTTAGTGCATTTGTAAGTTCTCTCTTCCCTGCGCACTAGGCTGGAATTCTAAGCTACAGGTTGGGACCTCGTTATCAGACATTGCCATGCAAGCAGTGCTTACTTAACCAGCCAAACAGCAGCTGAATAGCACCTTATCAGCTGAGATCAAACACCGAACATTTCGCCACCCGGGTGGCTGAAACGTGCTTCTTTTCAGATGCCTTTTCAGATTCATGTCAGACTGCATATGCACCACCTGCAGACTACAGCTCCTGAGAGACTGCTGTCCATAACGCTTCTGTCTCCAGTGGCAGGGAACGAATGCCACAGCTGGTAGTATCATTCTCAATAAATCCGGATCAGTACAAATCGTTGTGTAGTTGCATTTATAGCACAGAGAGTGAAGAAAAAAAACCCCTGTTTATTTCCATGTGGGGATAATGTTGACAAACTAACAAGACTGACAGATTCGAGGAAGACTCGCCAATCACAAAACACTCCAAGAACAGACTTCACACAACTTTAACCTATCTTGTGTTCACTCAGACACCCAACAGGGACCTCCGTAAGGCCAGGTGAATCCTGTTTGAGGAAGTTTGGTTTAGCATAACTGGTTGTTAAGGCTCCCATAGCAATTAAGCTCTGGCTGGGCCACCTGGGCACCATTAGTTTCCCCGGAGACTAAAGACTGGCTTTTGGGGCGGACTGATGGTTTGCTTTGCATCGCTCTGGGATGTGTGTTCCATACCTTCGGGGCTTTCTGGTGGTGAGTCTGGCGCTCGGTACTCCTACCTGCTTAGAGTTGGTTTTTGCTCTAGGGCCTGTGTGCCAGAACAGCTTTGCTGCCAGACCTTTGCCTTGTGTACAAGATGCAGTGATGTAAGAAGGTCTGACTGCAGGAAATCTGGAAGAGTAAAAATGGGAGGCAAGTTAAGTGATGTTTGGACAATGCATTTTCACTCAGTTTTGTCTATTAAGTCAGTTCTTTAGTAGACACATCTGTTATGCTTTTGTCTTTGGGTGGTCAGATTTTTGGCTTACAGTAAACTTACTGAAGTTCATATTGCCTTCACAAGCTCTTTAAGGCAAGTTGTGTTTGTTTTCATTGTGCCTTCAATACAACATGCATCCTATCATAGAGTATTGCTTCTTCACTATTGTATGCTAGAAGCCATTTTCAATTATTTTCTGGCAATCCCTCGCTTTTGTATAGGTGAGATAGTGGCCCACAGAGAACAAAATAAATTTATAGATAAGCCAGAGGTAACCATTGGACTTTATGCAGCCACTAATGGAGTTTTACTTCTCTTTTAGTCCTAGTATATGCTATAAGAAAAAAGGTGATAGGGTGAAATAATTTTACTTTGGTTTGCCATGTAGCCCATTCTGAACTTAGCTAACATAAATCTGAGCTGTAAATGCCCCTTGCTCCTAAAGTAACTTCTGTCTTCACAGTAGTTTTATGATCTCTTAAGAAGTGACATAACTCTAGATGAACCCCTGAAAAAGTTCTTAGTATAATTCTTTGTCTTCATTCACATATTATGAAGTCATCTTTCCACTGCAGCATGTAGAGGGGCAGCTGATGAGGGTCGTCCTTCTAATGGGTGGTACTTTCATGGGGTGGGTAAATATCAAATGCCTTAAAAGGGCACATGCCTACCACTATTACTGATGCAGCAAGGTTTCATTTCTGACATTAATCTATATGGTAGATGTGAATTTAAGTATTTGCATTTTGAAATAATATCAATTGAATAGTCTTATCTCAGGAGTAATATTTCTTAACCTGGATTAGGAAGTTCTCATATCAGCATAGTAGATGGGAGTTGCTGTCTCAAGATAGAGGATAATTTCTGTCAATGTCTTGCCTATCAATGGTCTGTGGTTAATTTAGGATACTACTAGTCATTACATTGACAAGGTCTCTAATTTGGATACACAGCTTTATAACCCAGGTTACCAGCAGCTACAGGTGCCATTGGCTTCAACTGAAGTGGGGATTCTAGGCATTAAAATTAAAGATTTAGGCTGAGATGTGTATTTTTTCAGAATAAATGTTCTACCTGGGGGAGCAAGGTCTCACACTATGTGTAAAACTGAGACTGCAGAAATAGATGCACACAACATTCAAAGGACATCTGAGAATTAGTGTCCAATGCTTATAATGGTTTATATTTCTGAACTGAAGGTGAGGGCTCTTAGCCTCTATTACTTTCAAGCTCTAATCTAGCTGTTGTCCCTGCTGCTGTAGACCTGAATAAAGAGCCTCTTATCTCTTAAACCCCTGCAGATATGCAGACTAGTGTTGGCTCAGCCTCATTAGATAAGCAATACTCAGGTATACTCACTTAGGAAAGGTTAAAAAAAAGTAGGTAGCAGAATATTCTGAAATATTTATGTTCTTTATTCTTCAGGTGAGACAAGTATAAGTAACTTTTAGAGATGAACCTTCACTGCCTGCTGAGTGTTTAGAAATATTTTGCCTGCTGAGTTCTCTAAAAATAAATGTGGATGTTGTGCTTGTTAAAATTTATTAATACTTTTGACTTGTAAGCATAAAAGGAAACTTTTATTTACTCAACTTAGATTAGTATGTAAATACAGATCTAACATTGTAAACTGAAACATTGTCTCAGAGATTTTGTGACTGCCCTATTTCTTGTAACAGTTAACACAGCATGAGTTTAGAGGCTGCTAGTAAATTGTGCCTTTAGGATGTGAAAAATTCAACTGCCTAATAGTAGTGATTTTGAAATAAATATTCTATTAGTAATAGTGTTAGAAACATTACTCCAGAAAGTCTTTCACTGTGCAAGTAGGCATTTAATGAATGGAACTTTTCAGTTCAAGAAGGTATTTAATGAATGGCACTTTAAAATTTTCCCAAACTTTAGACTGGAGAATTTTTATTTCAATGTCAAGTTTTTTTCCTGGTTTCTATATATTCAGCCATCATCCAGTGCACAGTGTTTGCTGCAAATGTCACCCTTTCAGTGATTGATCCTTTCTTTCAACAAGGTGGGAAAATCTTTCTAGGTTCTTGGTTCTGGGTCCTGAATAGACTATGAAAGCATAGAAAACATATTTTTCCTTCCTTTAGGGCTTACTTGTGTTAATTTCTAGCTTTTTGTGTCTTGGTTATATGCACTTGAACACCTTGACTTCTCATAAAATTATCGCTTTTTTGTCAGCTGTGACCACAAAAATTATTTTTGTTAGTATCTCTTTTTCTTCTGTCTTGATGAAAGTCGGATTTTTTTTCTGTCTTGTAACCTTGTCATCTGATCTGGTTTTGTGTTAAAAGGATCCATCAGACTGTTGAGAACAATCTGTGGAAGCTGAGAAATGGAGATGAACAGGGTGGAGGGGGGAAGGGTAAGGGTATATTGTTTAGAGGTACTAAAGAAGTCAAAGAAAATTGAACAGGACCTACTATGGTGTGAGGAAGGTTACTACTTAATTTACTGTTTCAGGTTGTTTGGATTCTTAAGAATCTTTTCAGATATTTTGGTTAAAATACATAGAGTAGTACATGACCACCTTTAAAGCAAATGTATTCTTTGGATGTAAACTTTGGATTGAGTGTTGGATTGCTCCTATTAACGGTGTAAAAAAGATTAGCTCCATTTGAGCAATTAGCCAGAAGTGTTTTTCTTGCTGTTTAGTAATGAGAACAGGGCTTTTTTTTTCTGTATCTCTGCAAAGGCATCCCAACTGTTTATGTTGCTTTCAGGGTGCTGTACCACCAACCCTGACTGGAGGCAGCTGAAGTGGGGATGTGAATAACTTAGTGCAGATAGGTTTGTTTCTTTTATCTATTTTGTTTTGCTGCCTTCTGCATTTGCTTCAGGGTTGTGGTGGTTGTCAGTCTAAGAGTGGATAGCTTGTGGGCACAACTGAATTCTTACTCAGTTATAATTTCATATTTAACTTGTTACAGATAAAACAGTGTCTCTTAGAAACATATTTTGATTGTGTTCTTGATCAAACTGCTCTGATGTTCATTTTGATGGATGATGATATCCAAATGATCACAGTGCAGACTGTTAGTTCCAGTCCCTTTTGATTTAAATTAGGAACTAAGTTCTAATTCTCCCTGTTTGTAGGTAATTCTGTAGGTTATAGCCTGATACTTCAATAGCATGTATGTGTTGCAAACTGTCTTCTCCTCCAGATGCTCAGGCAATGCTGAGCATTTTTCATGCTCAGGCATAAAACAATCAAATGTTGCTTCGGGTAGGCAGAGGTACCTGTTACTGGTGATGGAATGTTTGGGCTGAGGTGATTAAACAGGGAATTTGCATCTCCTGAGAAGTGGAAGCTGCATGGCTCTAGCTGTCCAGGTAGCCAGTGGAGCGGGAGGGACCTTCAGGGAAGGAGGCACTGCTGAGGCAACTCAACCTGAAGTCACATTCTCCCATCTAGGAGTTAGAGTTAAAGCTCAGCTGCACTAACACCAATCTTTTGAAATAAGGATTCCTCTTCTGAGTCATGCAGAACTGCTTACTACTACTGAGTTTGTATTCTGTTCAAGTGTGTTTGTGGTCTGACAGACCTAGCCTGTACAGAGCAGCTTTATGAGCTCCCTCTGTACTGGTGGAACCTGGGAGCTCCTTCATTTTGCCAGCCCAGCTAACATAAGCAGAGGGCTGAAAACCAAGCCAGGTGCTTGCAACTTTGGTGCATCTTTAAGAGTGGAAACAAATGCTGTTCCCAGATGACCTTGAGCAATTTGTGTTGTCTTAATGGAGTGGTAAGTCACACCTGCCTCATCCCATCACAGGTGTTAGTGGATCCTACATCTTGGGTCATGTTTTTCTTTGTCTTTTTGGCTGAATGCAATGCAAAATGGTGAGCTGTCCTGTGGTATGTTCTGTAGGTCAGTGGTTAATACCACTATCTCCTTTAGAAAGTGCCTGGAATAGCAGATATACTACCTATTTCAAGAAATAAAAAAGTTAATCAGCATTTTAGGTTTACTGAAATGTGCCAATCACTTACTAGGCCTCAATTTCTGAAGTAAATTCCCAGAGAACTTCTGTATTAATTCAGAAACTATTAAAAGCATTTCTGAGATTATTCTGAGGTCAGACAGCCATAAGTGTGAGGCTTTTAGCAGAGGAGATGTGAAAATCAGGGATAGTTGTAGGCTATCTTGAATAATCATGTTAGTGTTCTGCTCTTGGGAGGCTTTCTCCCTCTGGACTGTGGTTTTTTTCTCACATAAATTACACATTAGTATAACTTTAAAAGGGTTCTTTGCATAAAAGAATATTTTAATGGAGGATAAAATTAAGTTTTGTATTCTTTAAAGTGATATTTTTTTTTCCTAGTAAAATTAAGTTTTCAGTACTGCTTCAAAAATCCAAGGGAAATAATAGCTTTTGAGTTGTGGAGGATGTTGTCAGCTGTGGTGTTTGTTCTTTGGTTTTGGAGTTTGTTGCCCTTGGTAACTTAAAATCACTAGTGGTTGTTTTTTTTGTTATTATTTGAAATCACCTGCATGCTTGTTGGAAGTTATTACATTTTAAAAACATTATTTCAAGCGCCAATAAGATGGAAGTCAGTGGAAAATACTTTAGGGACAACACTGGTGAAAGCAATGCTATCATTTCTAGAAGTGGCTAAGAGTACGGTGCTTTAACCTCTTTTAAGCAGTGAGCTGTTTGCTCGGTGAGGACAAAAGACCCACAAGAAGGCAGAACGTGCCGTAACACCTGCCTGTCACAGCCGCGTGTGCGCTGTGTGTGCGGTCGCGGGCGGGCCGACCCGAGCACCGCGTTCCGGCTGCGGGGCCGGGCAGGCAC
>VXAU01006133.1:1099975-1112588 GCA_013399695.1 Formicarius rufipectus | reverse complement strand
CCCCCCGGGGCGGGCGGGCTCGGGGCGGGCCGGGCCGGCGGCGGGAGGGAGGGAGCAGTAGCAGCAGCCGGAGCTGCCGCGACCGCAGCATCGCGGCGCGGTGGCGGCGATGGAGCCCTGGAAGCAGTGCGGGCAGTGGCTGATCAGCTGCAAGGTGCTGCCGCCCAACCACCGGGTGACCTGGGACACGGCCCAGGTCTTCGACCTGGCGCAGACGCTGCGCGACGGCGTCCTGCTCTGCCAGCTGCTCAACAACCTGCGCAGCCACTCCATCAACCTCAAGGAGATCAACCTGCGCCCCCAGATGTCCCAGGTACGGCCGCGCCCCTCGCAGGGTCTCCGCCTGCTTTGCCCGCGACTTGTGGCGGAGCGGGGTGGTCGCAGCCTGTCTCCAGCGCGGCTCCCACCCGCGGGGCGCCTTTTCCCTGCGCGGTGCGGCCGCCCGGCCGTGGGACAGAGCTCAGCTGCAGCTCCGGGCTGGCGGCTCCCGAAACACCGGGAGCCCCCCGGGCCCGTCACATCGAGGTGGCCGTGCTGAGAAGGTCCCGCAGTAGTCCCGGTGTCAGCACTTTAATACTTCTGTGTGCGTTGCCTCTTTAGCGTGAGCGGGTTACAAATTAAATTGACCTCTTGATTCTGGCTTTTCTGTGTATACCTGGGTATGTGATGGGGAGAGAGGGCGAAGGGGTCGGGGAGTAGAGCCTACCCGGAGCGGCCAAGGCAGGGAGAAGCCCTAATAGTGCCTGCCAGCTGCGGTTCCCAGCTTCTTGTGACCTATGAAGTTGAACGGCGAAGCGTGATTCGTAACGAGAAATCGTGTTCTTGATAGTTGGCCTTTTATTTTTGGCTTCTTAAGTTGACAGCTTGGAATTATTATTTATTAACTGTGTAATTCCAAATTCATCCCCTTTTAAATGCCGTTTTTAGTTTGGACCGATGTTTTCTTGTGTGGCTCAAAGTTGGTTACAGATATCGAGATAAGATTATATTAATAATTCAAGAGACACTATATATACACGACTTCCTGTCGCTACTTAGCTCACACCTATGCCTTGGCAGAGAGGGTGGCTGCCAAACAGATACTGTCTGGAAGGAAACTAACTTCTGAGTCTTTCATATGTTTTAAAACATTGAGAAACAGATATACTGTAACATTTCAGTGTTATGGTTCTGTTTGAGGTTTATAGAAATGCAAATTGCCATTCACGTTTAAGACACTGGCGAAATTAGACACTAGTGAATTACACAGGTTTGTCTATCTTTGTCCATGTTTACTTACAAAGCCAGTTATTTCCTTTTAATTCTTGCTTTTAGTAGCTATGTGTTGCTACCATGGGGACGTTTTCTGTACGCCTACGGTGCAAAAAGGGAAAACGTGTTTCAGATCATGCAAGTGTCTGAGAGGTTTTTTTTACTCTAGATGTAAATGGTATAAAGGTTGTTGCCCTGACTTGAGAGCTCAAGTGCCTGCCTGAGTGGCACATGTAGAGGGAATACTTTATCTGAGTGATGGAGCGGTGCAAAGTGGGCTCCTCCGAATGGAAGAAGTCCAGATAAGTTTTCTCTCTGCACAGTTAAAACCTGTGAGAATTTCAGGACTTGCTAAACCAGAGCCTTGGTTTGTATTTTTGTTGAAGTTAGCCTAATTGCTTCCAAACTGACCTCTTTTAGTTTGCAGAGCTACAAATATTTACTTCATATATGAACTGTTGGAAATGGTCTCTTGCCCTGCTTAGAGTGGATAAAAAAACATGGAAAAACTCTCCTTTTTTTTTTCTTTTTAATGAACTGTAAGGGTATCCTCATTATATTGCACAGTATTTTTGAGGTGGCTAACTCATTGAATCAACTTCATTTATTCATTAATGTTGGACCACTATTACTCAATTTTATTTTTTGTGAATTAGAACCATGGTGGTCTCCTTCTGTCTACTAAAAATAAGTACCAAAATGCTCTACTGTTTTCTTTCTTAGAGCAGGTTTGGGAGTTGAGATTAATATTTATTTCTCCAATTGTGTTTGAACTGTGGATTATAATTGTACATCTTGGACATATGAAAATATGCATATTTTCAACTTGAGCTTTATATATATTGGAATATGTTGGAATTGTTTCACAGCTATGACAGTTGCCTCCTTGTTTGTGTGTCTGCTGTATGCCTGAGGAACCTGCACACCATGGTGCTGTAAACTGCTCTTTCCAGTGGTGCATTTCTCTGCCCTATGTTAATTTCACCCTTTAAACAGGGGAAACTGTTGCTGGATCAAAACCTATAATGGATAATTATGTAGCATTAAATTCACTGGGAATGTTTCCTTTGTGTTCTGCGAGTTCAAGATTTTGTGATTTTAGTGAAGTTTTGTGGGGTTTATGAAAAGCCTCTTGTAGGACACTACTGGAAACAGTAGTGAAAATTTCAGTAATTGTTATTTAAAAATCTAAGTTCTGCGAGTTGCTTGCAGTTTGTGGCTGAGACTGTAAAGAGCTTTTAACAGTAACTTAAGCAGAAATCTCAGTGTCTTGAAGATTATTCAGTTGGTGAGATGTGATTGGAGTTGAGCCCTAAACTGTGAGTTTTGTCAGAATAGTACTTGTCAGTAAAGTAATACTACATCATAGTAAATCTACATAAATTTGATGCATCATAATATCTTGGGATCTTGTAGAAACACTAGCTAACTCACCTCTTCTTTATGAGATAGTGATTTATAGGCACTGAAGGCATGGGGTGCCAGAGCAGAGTTGGCTTAGAATAGAAATCGTCTTGGCCGCTGACTTCACAGTCTGACCAGGTTGCTGTGTCTGTACTACTCAACTGTAGCTGTTTGGACCTCATGTGGCCTTGTGCTCCCTGATCTGATGTTGTTTTCTCAGTCTTAGAATGGGTCAGGGGATTCTTACTGCACAGTTCTTGATTAATCAAAACAGAGTGAGAAGGGTGGATGAAGGCTTTGTGAATGGGCCTTTTTGAGGGCAGACTGATTTTGGCATTGTCTCTTACTGCTGTTAACATTTGTCAGGCCTTTCTCTATGGATGAAGTTTTCATGTCTTAAAGGTTGCTATAAATGCAGCAGCTCCAAAGAACAAGAAAGTGAGAGGTGCTCCTCAGGCAGACTTGAGAGTAGATGTCAGTTTTTTGACGTAAGAGTCAAGTCTCTTCCATTTCATTACATATTTTTTTCAGAATGAGTATGACAGATCACATGTCAGTGATGCTCATCAACTTTGCTCAGTAGATCTTGGTAAGCCTGTATAAGCTTCATGAAAAGTGTAATGTGGTTGTGAAAGATGGCTGCTTTTTTGGTGGAGCCTTATTCATTCAAACAAAAGCACTCTTGCTTTGCAGGCACTGTCTGCTTATGGTTCTTGGGGCAGAAATAGAAACTGAGACTGATGCTCATCATTGCAACACAGACATGTGCTTGACCAAATGGGAGTGGGTATGTTCTCTTTCATGGGCTGGCTAGCACAGGAAGCTGCATGCCTTTGTCCCACCAAGAGCCACGCACCTTGTGTCACAGCTGTTCTCCTGGGTGGGCTGTTTTATACATTTGAGATCTGTGGATTCTGCCTGCCTACCTTTTAGAAGATGACAATATCTGTACAAGAGAAGTGTCTCAGTGGTTTTAGACTGCACAACATTGTGTTGAGAAGCTTGTTTGAATGCTGGCTGTTTCCATTTGCATTACTGCAAGTTTATGAAAATATGTATATTTGGTTAGTGGAAACTGTCCTTTGAAGAACAGAAGCTGATTCAGTCAGTTATGCTTTCCAGAAAGTGAGCCTCAGATGTGAAAGTATAAGCCTTGCATACATAACAGGATGAGCAGTGTTGTTGCTTTGCCAGTGAACCTTTGTCCTCTGGGTTGCCAGCTCACTGCTGCCTGGCTCCTGTCTGAGAGGCTGGTGTCTCTTGGTGTGAGGTCACCTGTGAAAATTTACATGTGGGCTGTGTATAAGATTAGAAATTCAGGTTCAGGGGCATACATGACCAGGGTTTTGGTTTTTTTAGTCCACTTTGAGCAGAACAGGAAAATGTTGGCTATGTTAAGAGCTTTTTTGTCAAGGCCCAAACCAACTGTGGTTTGAACTTCCAGAAGCTAGCACTTGAGTTGTTTCAACTTAGGGGTGTGCCATTAGAAAAGGAAGTTTAAGAGATGATCAAATAATGTCTTTTGGCCTTTAACTGTAGGGGAGTCTGCCTGATGGAGACTTGAGTCAGTGTTGTGAAACTGGTCTCAGGGCAGGTACCAAGCACCTAAAACTTGTAGGTACTGGGAATGGAGGTAGGAGAGGGAATGTGCTAAATTACTAGTGGTGATCGTGACTTGTGTGCAAGTGTATTGCAGGATTTCTCCTGAATTGAAGCATCAGTCCCTGGTGACAGTGAGAGGGAGGATGGAGAAGTGCAGCTCAGCATCTGTGTTTTCCAGAGCTATTCACTATAGCCATTTACTTTCCTTGGGTGCTTTCTCTTGGCTAATGTAGGCTGGTGAAAATAATAAAACCAGAAGTGATCCTTAACAAAGAGTACCAATCCTAATGTTTAATAATTAATAATAATTATACAGGAACTTAAGAAATTTATCATCAGAAATGGGAAAGCTAAACCAATGGATTATGATGGATTTGCAGAAGATGTCATCTGTTTAATGCTTATTTTTCTCTTTAATACTTTGCAAACTAGTTTTGAAATGGTTTTTGCAAGGCATTTAGCTAACTTGTGAGAGATTGCTAAACAGGAAAGCACGGCTTAATGTAATACTGGCACAGGAGTTTACTAAAAGGGATGTTGACATAGGTTAAATATTAAAAATAACTATTTCCTATTATTCTAATAGAAATAAAATATCCCTCATGTAGTATTAAAAGTTCAAATGTTTTCTAATTTTAGGGAGTTACTTTTTTTTGGTGTGACCATGTAATCCAAAGGAAGTTGATTATCTTTGTCATCCATGTAATATTTTGGNTCTGTGAGCTTGGATCCTGCCTCTCTAAGTTTCCCACAGGTGGGTTTGCTCCCTTGTGCTTTCCCCCCCCACATTGATTCCCTCCCACTTTCCAGCGTGTCAAATGTCGGGGTATCAAACATTATGTGCTATTTGGCTCTGCAAAGGAGGAAGGAGGAATAGTCTCTTGACCCTCCATGTTATCTAAAGGAGAAAGATTGAGATGTGACTGGGTGTGCTGACTTCTGTGCATGAGGATGAGGTTTAGAATCTTAGGAGGGACAAGGTGAGCTAAGTAAGAAAATAGAAGGGATTCAGAGTGCTTCCCAGGAGTCACAGGATATCAGTGATCTGTTTGCTGTGGGCAGAGAGATCTTGGAGAGAACTGGTGAGCAAAATAACTTACATTGTGTTCTTTTTGTTATGCTAGGATGTAGCACAAAGATAAATTTAGATTATTACAGTTTTTCTGAAATGGGAAAACTTCTTGGGCTTGAACAGTGGTTTAGAAACTGGTTTGATTTTTGTCGCTGTGTAGAAACAAGAGATGTGTTTCACTGCTCCTCCTCCCCCCCATCTTCTTGAATTATTTGAAACTAACTCTATATATTTGCATACACTGAAAAGAATTTGTTGCATTAAAAAAAAAATTAACTTTTCAAATTTTTTCAATGTTTGCTTACTTGCTGGTACTGGGGGCCACTAAATATCTTTACAGCATTTAACTTTATTTCCCTGATACATTTAAATGAAAACTTTATTTGCCATAAGATACAGTATCCGTGAAAGGTATATTTATCCATATATATTTCATGTGTACAGATACATGTCTTCTGTGTTAGATTTGGTGAAATATTTTAAACAAATATTTGTTCAAAGCTAAACCTTAATATGACCTCTGTTTTGTTCTAAGAAAAGCAACTGATGAAAAAATAGTGACCTAGTTTTTCTAAATAATGCTTCTTACCTTAAGAAGATGGAGAAAATAGTGCTTGAAAACTGATGTAATGATTTTTAACTGATCTCCATTGATTCTTTCTGCTTGGAAGGAGAATGGAAAACTGCAGTGGTACTGTATGGTAAAGCTTATTTTACATATTATGTTTATCATGGAATTATTAAATGCAGCATATGCACCTTGCCAAAAATTGTCTCAAATGTCTTGTTCTGCACAAAATTTTAATATGCTGTCAGCTGTCTAAAGCATTAATAGAAAAATACTGGTTTCTCACTGACGCTATAGTGTGTGCCAGTAATGGATAATTTAATGTGTATGGCATGCTGCTGTGTCATGTGGGAGAAGCCAGATTATTTTTCTGAGCCTTGTCTGACAAAGGTGGGAGACTTGTGATAATGTCAAGCTGGACTGCTTATCAAAATAAATGAATAAATCAAAAGGATTCAAGGAAAGAGAGAAGAATATGTAAGAAGGAGGAGGAAATAAGCAAAAGAAACAAATATTAACTAGAGAGAATGGTCAGACAAAGTTGGGAAGCTGGATTGAAGCGGGTATCAACAAGCAAGACACTTAAGGATTTTGTGATTTATCCCATGATAAGTACAGAAAACCAACCTTGGGAACACTGTGTTATCCTTTAATGATAACAGACAATGGCATTATCATTGCTGGTGTGCCGGTCACTGTTACAACATCTTGCCTTGGGCCTGTGAGAGCAGGAGGTTTTTTGCCAGACTGCAAATATCAGAGCGGGTTAGCATAGTGCATTGATTCAGTTTGTTCATTGGTGAGATAGAGGATCTTGGATTTCTCACATACGTCCTTTTCTGCTCTCCTGTGAAGGTCAAAAGAATTGATTAAATCATAGTTGTAAAGGAGAAAAATAGAATAAGGAGAGAAAGGGCTGCAAGGTGAGAGAAAGACAAGGCAGCTCCCAGGGGTGAGGGGAGTGTTCCTGCAGGGAGCATAGTGGTGCATTCATCCTGGCCATGCCAACAGGTATCTGGCACCTTCTGGCTCTGTTATAGCTGAACCTTGGTCTCACTGGTGTGAGTGATGGGAAGGAGGGTTAACTGGGAGCAGCAGCTCACAGGCTGGTGAGAGGCACGGGCAGGAAGGACTTTGAGAACCCAGTTTGATATTGATAAAATACAGGCAGGCAGGGAAGGAGGACCTTTGGCTGAAGTGATGTTGGCTCCCTGACCAGCAGCTGACCCAGATGGGAATAGGACAAGTGCCTGTAGCTGCAAAGGAAACTCGCTGGAGTGTTCTCTCCTCTGTGTGCCTTCCATGTGTCACTGCCTGTTGCAGGCAGGGAAGTCCTGGCTCGTACCCTGCATTTTGTGGGTATCTCTGAGTACAGAGGAATATGTATTGTTTTATTATGTCACTGACAGTTTTATCTTCTTTGAGTTTCACTTGCTATAGATGTCAGGTTTTGAACTCATTCCTCCAATACTAAAATTGTATCTGTAGTTCTTTAAAAACCAAATGGAGCAAAAACTTCCATCAAAAACATTTGATTTTTTTTGTTCTTTCTGCTGCTCTGAAACAGCACTGCTGTACTTGCGTGTTGTTCCATATTAGTTCATAGCAATGTTTTGTACTACTTTACACTTGCATTATTTCAGTATTTCAAAAATTCCGTTTCACAGAGAAGTATGAATTGATGTGTGTGTTGTCAAATTGGCTATTATTTTTTCCCCTGCACTTTCCAGTGTACTTGGCATTAACTGGTACTACCTTTTCTTTCCTCTTATTTTGCTTTGACAAGTCATGTTTAAGACTGGAGGCATTATGAAATACCAACTGTTTGCAAAGACTTATGATGTGTAAAGTGCAATCTGAACTGGCATCTTTATGGTAAGTAACCTTACCATAAAGTTTTTATATGTAGGAAAAAGATGTTCCCTCAAAGCTCAGTGAATGCTACTGGATTCAGTTCACCACACTGTAAAGTGAGAACATATCTTTTGGAAAAATACCAGTCAGTGATCCTTTCTTTCATCCTGTATTAAATGTCATTAGTGACTGTCTTGGTAACATGAAACATTGAATGACTTAGTAGGATATTTGTTTCTTTGTGTATTAAGAACATGAAGCATTAGTCTCAAATTACATGATATAGTTGTATTGTAGCACTTTGTATAAAAGCTGCTCATGTACTATATGTAATGTTCTTGCAGACCCTACAGGTATGGTTCAATCGCCTTGTATTACAAACCAAAGTATTTTGGGCTTTACTTTCAATCCAAATTTTGTTTTATAATTGGTTAGTAGGTATTCAGTAATCTGCTAGTACTTATTTTTCATGAATTTTATCCCTCTAAGAGTGATTTGAAATGTATTTAATATTATACTGAGAATAGTGTGATTACCTTGCAAAAGCAAGTACGTGGTCTTTAACTGTCGATTCCTGAGGTTTTACGCAAGTCCTAAATAGTATTAAGTTGAGCCATTTTGTTTTGAGTTCTGCCTGACCTGAACTTCTTTTTATCCATCACAAAGAAGTGCTTTGCCCTGATATTAATCACTACAAGTGGTCATGAGAAAGTTACTCAGGGTCTGCGTTCATTCGGTTTGCATTTGTGGCTGACAGCACTGAATATGGTGATGCATCTTCTCTGCAGGTTGTGCTGAGACCACTGGTTTCACTGTAAGTGTGCTGAACAGATGGCAATCTTTGTAAAAGCTGAAGTTTAACTCCACATTTGTTGTTCTCAGTGATGCCTTCAAGCAATGTTTTTTGGAGGACTGTGCCTCAGAAAGTGCTGGTAGCTGCTGTCACTGTGTTGTTGCAGGTTTTCTAAAGCTTGAAGGAAGTGGCACCTGTAATCCTATAGAAATGTATAGTTATATCAGTCCTGTAGTTTCCCCTTCTTCTCCACGGACACCCCCTTGTCGTGGGGGAGAAGCTTGTGTGCCCATATGAGGTTGTGAGCCATACTGGTGGTGGTTTATGCCTCCGGCAGGGTCTCCCATGCTGATCAGGTCTCAACTGAAGGGTCAGGCAAAGTGTGTCCTCGGGCAGGATGGGCTTGTCAGCCGCCTGGCAACCATCCTAGGAGAAGGACAACTCCAACTCCAAACCCGGAGAGATGGAGCTTGCTTAGCCCTGTAAGGCGATCCATCTAAGAGGATACTCTAACCAAACCTACATCCTGAGGACCTCGCTGTCACCGTCCAAGCTTGCTCGATCCTGGCAGATGAACCTCAGAAGTAAAGGGTGGGGCCAGTTCTGTGGACACTGTGCCTCACCTAAAAAATCCACTGTGCAGGCTTGAGGGATCAGCCATCAGCACACTTGCAGCGAGCTGGGTAAAACCCTCCCAAATCTTCGTTTGCAAAGTCTAGCCATGATGATGATAGTTTTCCCTTTCTGCTGAAGATCCCGGTAAATTGATTAGCTGAGATGAAAGGCTTTGCTAAGTCGAATGTGTATGATTTGCATGTGAATGCCGACCTGGTGATGGGAGAGTGTGGATGTGGCAATGGATGAGCCATGCTGGGTACAGAGTGGGCTGCTACTCATGAGAACCTCCTGAGCAGCAGACTGGAACATATTTCAGATTTGTGTGTCTTGCCAGCTATAATTGCTCAGATTCATAGATCCCTAGGGAATCTGATTAATTTAAAGTGTGTGCATTCTCTTTTCTGAGAATGTAGGTTTTTGTAGCTTGTAAGCCCCATAGTGCATCACTTTATTTCAAGAGCAAAAACTCTAGTAATATTAATGTAATGTGAATTAATCTCTAGTGTTAAGAAAACCTGCTATGAAATAGAAAAAAAAAAATTGTTAAAGAGATTCTAAGTTATTTGCCATGACCAGTGGGAGAAACACGAGACAATTAATTACAAAATCCTAATACAAGAGGGGAAATGTATTTTGTAACATTGTTTTACCACACCTCACTAGGTGTGAGTAGATCCTTACATCAGTAGTATTGCAGTGTGGTTGTGAGTTCATGTGATCTCTGATTAGCAGTGAACAAAGGTTTATATGTTCTTTTTTGGGGGCAGAATTGATTGTATTTGTGGTTTATCTGTGTACATCTTCTGGGTAGTTGTCATATTATTTAAGGACTCGGTCTTTCTAGCTCAGAACATGTCCATTGCCACGCAGTGGGAGGGCAGGCATGGGCAGTGGCATTCTAAGTCTTAAAAATGTTTTTCCAAATTTGTGGCTCAACATTCAGGACCACAAATGTATTTTGCAAAACTATTTAGGTTTGGAAATAACTCATTAAGTGATTTATCTTTTAATTCTAGTGAGGAACAGTGATTTCATTTAATGTGTCTAATCTAAAATTAATTGATTAAGCAGTCCAACAAGAAAATTAGTTCTCAAAATGTTTTGCAGGAATGCCATTCTTGGGAGATGTTCTTAAAACTATTTGGAAAAGAAATGTGGTGGTATTTAGCTTTTTCTGTTCAGTGTTGAATAGCATTAGAGTTTGACCTCAAAATCCAGTGTTTCAATGAAGTTGTGTTAAAGTTTAATGAACTTAAAATGCCTTTCATCTTGATTTGAAAGAGCAGCAGAATTTGAAATGTTAGTATTTCTACAGGATATTTCATTTTTGTGACAGGCCTGCTAGTGACATTTTTCAGTTTTCCCTTGAAAATGTGTTTCTCACATTTTTGTTCCTTGACTCAAGTGGCTTGATCTTATGTATCAGAAACTGACTGCTCTGTGAATAGGAAGAGGTACTGCTCTGGCAGGTCTGGACTACTTTAATTATTTTTTTAATATTTTTTTTTTTTTTTAGTATTCCCCCTTCCTTCCTTTCCTTTGTCTATAATTCTCATTCATTTTTTACTCATTTCTCTTCTGCAGCTTGGTCTCTCTTTCAAACTGGACTCTATTAACTTTCACCTTCTACATTTGCCTTCTCCCTTCTGCTTGTATTTTCTTCTCCTGCCAGTGCATCTGTTTCCTCTTTCACTTCTTTCCTGATGCCCTTTATTCCTTTCAGCTGTTTTCCCAGCCCTGTTGTCTTCACTGTTCCTGTTGGCTTCATCCTTCTGCAGATTCTCTGAAATCTGTTTCCTACATGGTAAGAGTGCGTCTCCTCCGGAAGCTGCTTCCTGTGTAGGTGAGAGTGTTGGACAGGAAGGCTCCAGTGGGAGTTACACTTTTAGGACCAGAGGACATGGGTTTCAAGGGACCAGACAGTGCTTGACCAGTAATCACATGTTGGGCTGGTTTAACCTGGATTTCAGTGACTACTTTTTGATTGCTTTTCCTTGACTGATTATTTTTAAAACGTGTGCCTGCTTTCTGTTGCAGTTGGAGGTTTGCAGCATGTATAAAGGTGTCCCTGAAATTGTTTTGCATCTTTGCTTCACATGGATGGGGCAGAGCACTGGTGGGGAGTGATGGGGATAAAAGCTAGTGCTGGGAGTCTGCAGGATGAATCAGACTTGTTCTTTTCAAAAGCAGCATCACCTGATTTCCTGACCTTGCCAGCAGCCTCTTGGGGTTTGTCCCACCGTAACAATGCTTAAGCAATATTATTCTGGGTTTGTGTCCTAAGGGTAAAGGTGGTGGTGGGAATGTTAGTTATTTTTAACCACTTTCTGGATTGATTATCAATGTTGCTTGAGAGGCAGAAAGAGCCAGTCCTGGTAGCCAGCATGCTTGTCCTACAGCTCCCTTGTGTTGGGCATCAGACTCTGTGGTTTCTGTGTCTCTTACTCTGTTGATCTCCATCTTCAGAGGCCAATAGGCATGATAGTTTTATTTCTTCTTTCCAGACTGCAGGTGAGAAGACTATTTACATACAAAGTGAAACCATTACACTGTATTGTGTGCACTTGCATTTGCAACAGTGGTGTCCCCCGAGGGTACCTTGATAGCCTATGCCATCTGCTAACTAGGTTAGACAAAAATATAAGCATAACTTTATCAGAGATTCCTGGAATTTTTTTTTCATTTTAATCAAACTACAGTTTTTCTTCAGGTTTCTGGAGTTTTACTTGCCTGCTTTCCGTGGATGGACACAGTCTTTATAGGCCTGATAGAGTTCATAGAAGTTGCAGGCAGTGAAGGAGGTGATGCCCAGTTGGGTATTCCTCTGAAGTCTATGGATGTGCTAAAATAAAAGCTCATGTAAATGAAAGCTCAGTAAGGTCAAGGCGTAACTGGTGTACATGTGCACCTCTTGTCCTGGTTTGTTGACATTTTCTCTGCTTGCGACCATGAAGCAGTTCAATATTACCATATAAGAGTTATTTTTTTAAAGGTTCTCATGGGACTAAATGAAAATTGTTATGCATTTCCTGGTTTAATGGAGAATGTATATTTGAAGAATAATTATTGTGATACTCATCCTACTGTGCTGGATGATTTTATGGTTTCATATGGTTGGAAGTACCTAGAGGAGCTTTAGACTATTTGTTTCATGATGAGATACTGATGACAACTCAATCCAGGTCAGTGATTTTTTTTGCTTCAGTACTGGATCTTTCCTAATTAGAGAAAAATTTTCCCTACCTACCCCTTCAGAACTGAAATATGCTGCTGCGAGGGAAGTATCTTTTTATTGGCTTTCTATCATGAAAGTTTTTGTTGTGAACTCTGGTCTGCACTCTTATGCTTCCTTCAGCTTTATTTATCCTCTGCACTTTGTGAGAGTGTCTAAGTTTAGAGAGCTTAGAAAAATTTATAGTTAAAACAGAGGGACAAATCTCCTTCAATTTCA
>VXAU01006133.1:1061877-1099800 GCA_013399695.1 Formicarius rufipectus | reverse complement strand
AAATCCTCTGCTTATATTCACCTAGGCTCCGCCCAGTCCTTCCCCCAGGGCGGAGACTTAAACAATGGGTGATTTACTCTGTGAGATAAACAGTGACCTATTTTTGATACCCCTGATGGGCCATTAGCAGACATGACCCCTCAGGTGGGTGTGGAGGCAGAAGAATTTCCTTATCTCACAGAAGTTCCAAAACACCCAGCCTGCAGCCTGAGGGGTGTGCTGTCCCTTAGACAATAGCTGCTAATGTGCCATTGTGAGCAGTTCATGGGAAAAAATGGCATAGAGGCTTTAGAATACACACCCACACAGTGACAAACTGACCCTGGATACTAAAAACCAAGACAGAGAGTGATTTGTAACCAGGGAAAGTCCTTTAAAATTTTTTTTCTGCTCTAACTTAGTTATGTTCTTTTCCCACCATTATAATGCCTCTCTATTTACTTATTGATTTTTAGTGTCCCAAGGAGAAAATGAGCTGGAGATCTTGAGTAGCTACAAAATTCACTGGAAGGACACATGATGACCAAATACTTTGTGTGGTTTGCTTGTTTTCTGTCAACCTTAAAACATTTTGGTTATGTTTACTTGCTTGGAGTAGAAGTCTTCAATTAGAAGGAACAAATAAATGAAAGGCAGATGTTTTCATCACTGCCCCCCCTCCTCCCACACTGGTATTGAAATGAGCATGATTTTTTTTTTTTAAACTTTAAGTTTCCAAAATGGTAGTCATTTACAAAAAGAAGTGATTTCCATAATGTTGTGTTAGGAGATCGTTGGATTTCCTCTGTGTGTTCTTCACTGTCCTCTGTTGTGTTCAAGAAATTGCCACATTTAGCAGACAGTAGCTTGGCTTGAGACAGACGTGGAGATGAGGCAATTTAAGTTTTACTAGTTCTCTGCAGCTGTCAAGGAAAGTAATCAGAAATACCCTTGACTGGCAAGGCATACTGGTATTAAAAAAAGAATGTCATTTGAACCAGAGGATCTAAGACTTATTTTCTATTCCAGGTCTCTGAAGACATTGCAGGATTGACTTCAAATATATTGTTTTCAGTTTACTCTTTAGTAGTAATTGTGCTAACGGATCTCCTTTTAAAATATCCTTTGAACATACCTCAGAGGTTTTAAAAGTTTAAAATCTGTGGAGTTTGAAACTGTTTCCTGTTGGTTAGATCTACTGATTGACAAAAATGAAGTAAAATATATTATGTTCATCACTTATTCCTTGCACAGGCTGGCAGTTACTATCCCTAATATCCAACTGATGTTTTTCCTTGTTTTTTTTTTTATTAAAAAAATTCTATGTAGAGAAGTTGCATCTTTTAAATCTGGTGTTGCTGTTTTAAGTGGATAGAAGGTGGATGGATTATTGGCCCCATGCCATCCTTAGAGAGTAATTTTCTTTGTGAGTTAGAGATAATACTTCTATAAACTTGAGTTTGGGTTGTTTATTGATGGCAGGGTGTACAATTAATAGCTTTTAGCAGTTGTCTGGCGAACTTGTGTCTCCTCAAGTCAAACTGCTGCCCCTTTCTGCCCTGAGAAGACTGTTGAAGCAGGTGGGATAGCTTGAGCAGAGTGGCTGTGGGAGAGTTTGCTAAGAATTTGTCTGGAGATGATCATGTCCTGATGGGGTGGCCTCTTGCTGGTTGCAGATCTTGCCACAGGTTTTGGTGGACCTGTGATTCACGTTCAGAGGATCAGTCGCTTTGGTCAGTCGGGGGTGGCACAGCTGTTTTCAGCTGTGGAACAATGAGTCACAAACTTGTGAGTTTCCAGTCCCTGGTAAAGAAATTACCCATGTAGCTGCTCTTGTGGCTTCACATAGAAATAAATGACCAGTGCAAGAGTTAAATAATTAAGCTGACTAGCTCAAGTACTTAGTGTATAATGACTTTTTTTTTTTTGAGAACACATATTGAGGAGTAGCATATTATTGTCGCAAATGGAGAAATGCTAGTTTCAAGGGTCTATTCTAATAGTTTTGCATAATTACTCTCCTGTCCTTATTTCACATAATCTCACTTATTCCAATCTATTAAAAGGCCTTTGTGGAATAACTTTTCTGTGTAGTTGTACACCCTCTATTGTCATCTTTCAAAAAATCAAGCAAGTTTGTCTTTTTGCTGCAGGGACTCCATGCTGCTGTTCTGCTTACCTGACTGAAAGGCAAGAATCAGCTTTGTGATATTGTTGTGTCCATTTGTCTGAAAATCACTATTGTTACTTCTGTGCTGAGAACCATCTCGACAGAGAGACGGGAGGATCTGTCATTGTTATAAATTCCCAATTACAAATTGCATATGTATTGATTTTGTTATTCTTTCTAATCTCCACCTGCTTTGTTGTCTCAATAAGCTGTTATGCCTTTTAGAAGACACTAACTAATCCAGGATCATATAGTTTCATTTAGATTCTTTATTTAGCTGAATAGTCTGTGGGGAAAAAAACAATACCAAACAAAAGCAGATGTAAAACTCAGCTTCCTAGACAAAATTTAGGCTTCCTACATATTCTTACAGCTTAGCTCCAATGTTTGCATTCAATATGTTATTTAAAATAACACCTAAGGAATCATTGTGTTCTATTAGGCAATTGGTAACCTGATGCCTGTTTGGAGGTCTGGTGGTATGTCATAGCAGCTGCTTGTATTGCTTTTTGTGTTCTTTTGTATAATACGTTTAAAGAAATATTTGCCTACAGCTTGTAGGCAGATGCTTTCACTGTCCTTGCATTAGGTTGCTGCGTTTTCCTTTATGTATGCATGAGTGCCAAAACCAGCAATGGGTTACTGCTCATGCAGAAATTTTTAGCAATGACAAGAGTGACTGTTGATTTTATGTAGATTTGTGCAAATAGCCAGTATGTTGCTATGCTTTTAGAGTGCCATTTTAAACTGTAAGCTGTTGATGATAGTACACTTAAGACGATGAGGTGTATTTGTAAAACAAGTAAAATTCTGTGTCATGCTATCATACATTGCTGCTAAATTACTAAATATTTAATTAATTTATTCTACATGTATGACCTCCTTAGATTTCAATAGGATTAATTTTATAAAAAATAGGCAGGATCCAGCTCTCTTCACTAAGTTCAGAAGACCAGCAGAGCACTACATGAGGACTTGCGAAGATAGGGGTTCTCAGGTCCTCTTGGTAGAATATTTCTGGCACTGATGTGTATGTTATTTGTAAATTTAAGAGATGTGAAAATGGGAGTGTGAAACTTGCAGTAATAATTTACCTAACACTTTTTTCAGGGATGAGGAATTCGTTTTATATGTGTGTTTAAGAGTGGTTCAGGAAATCTGCTTTTTATGAGGTCACTAATATATGTGTAAAGTTGTTCTGAGGTCATTCAACTATAAGTCAGTAGCATAAAGGCTGGGATGGGTTCTTTACTTTAAAATAATCCTTAGAACCTAAAATAATCTTAGAACCTTAGATCCTAAAATAATCCATCATCTAAAATAATCCTTAAAACAGTTCATCATCTATGGGCACTTGGAATGATGTGCCCAAACTCAAAGCATATTGTTCATTTATAACTGGAATTTTTATTTTGCTGGAGTGTTCTGTACTACTTTCCCCAACATTATTGCATACCAAGGGAGTGAAAATATGTGGTGGCAAAATAATTATACTTGACAAGGTATAGGAGATGGAGTTCATGTGATGGTTATTTCAGTGGGACTCTCAAGTGTGTGACATCTTGTTCTGCCTCATGGTCGGAACAGCTGCTCNTTGCAGGAACTGCCAATATACAATAAAAATAAAGCTTCTGCCAGTATGCTGATTGCCTTCTGCACTGTTGAAGGATTTAATTATTATGGGAACTGAGACAGTGCACTGGAGGCTGTGTGAAGGTGTTAAACTTGCTTTGCACCTTAGGCTTCATGCTGCTCTCTTGTTAAAAGGCAGTTTTCATGTGTGGTCTTGTAGGGGCTCCCATGGACTCTACCTGCCAAAGACTGAAGACCAGATTGGTTTAACAGTTATGTTGATTCTTTACTGAACCTGCCTTCATGCTGGTTGTAATGAGCTGTTTGAAACAGCCATCTATGTTACTGTAACTTAAGAATAATTTTCTTAACTGAATTGTAGAAAAATAATATCTTAGACTCAGCACATAGTGTGGTTCAGTAATGCAGACTTCACAATGGTACCCACATACTCAATTTAAAACCTTGATTGTATTGCATCAAATTGCTCAGCAGACTAAGAGTCCAGATAATGCTAAATTATACTCTTCTGCTCAGCTTTCAAAGTATTTGGTTTATTTACAATTTGATTATTTTAGGCTATCTAATAAATACTGGCTATTGCTCTAGGATTTTAATTTTTTTTGCTTCCTAAATATCTTTCATTCTTATGAGAACATGCTCACTTATGTTTTACTTTGTGAAATACCAAATGGACATGCTTTGAAATAGGTTTGGATGACTCCTTGGTGTACTTCAGCTGTTGCTGTGAGGTAAGGGATCAGTATGATTTGCTGTGACATTAAAAGGCCACATTTAGAGGTTACAGTTGAATTTCCGTGAGCATTCACTCACTTGCCTCTGCTGAGATAATCACAGCTGTTAATTTATGCTAGTGGAAGTAGGTATTTATGCAATTTTGACACATCTCCCACACAAATTTGGACTGCCTTCAGTCGTGTTTCATTTTGGCGGACAGCTTGGGGTGAGTGAATGTAGCCTTTTAGAGAGCAAGTACTTATGATGGTGTACAACTGAAATGCTTTGTGTCAGGTTAACCTTTCACTATTTGTCATCTTTCTTAAGGAAGGAAACCTACTGCAGCTTCACAGAGTCATCTGAATTTAAGTTGGTGTTGTAAATTAAGATTGCTGATGGTGGATTTGTTCCAAAGCATATTAATTCTTGCATCGTACCTTCCCTTTGAATTCCTTAATTAGGAAAGTTACATGTCACTGAAGAAATGAAGTGCAGTTTGCATAACAGTGGCTGTATTTCAGAGTGACCTGGCGGAAAACAGTTGTGTGTAAAACGATGTTAATGTCCACATATTTAGAGTTGTGTTTTAACTGTCTTAGAATTTTTGGAAGTTGAGAACTTTTAATGTCCTGTTTATCACAGGAATGGCAGTTGTGGATCAAACTACTATTTCATCCGCTTGAGTATTTCATCATTATCTGGACAAGATGCTTTAAAACAGAAACCCATTCCCATAGATAACTGTGGAGCATGTAGCACCCAAGGGTCTTTGCCAAGTGCACACTGCAAAACTTGTTTAGTGCCCAAAACATTCATTATGTTCTTATGCATTATAGCTCATTATGTGATGGCAGTCTACTCCATAAACCACAGTACTCCAGTATTCTATAGCTGTGCTCTCTTGTTTTAAAAAGGAATAAATAAAAGAGAAAGGTTCAGAGAAGGGCAGTGGAGGATTTCAAAGGTGTGAAACAAACGACAGAGTTAAAAAAGGATTTATCAGTATTGACAAGACGCAGTTCAGGGGGAGAAGATGAGAAATCTAAGGAAAGAGAAGATTATTTGCTATCCTTTCCAGTGTGGATGCAGAGGGGATATCTTGTTCAAGTAGGTGGCATATTCAAAGCAGGCAAGATGGGTTACTTCTTCACCAAACTGAAGGTGTGTTCTGATAGATTTATTTCTGAGATAGTGCAGTAATTATTCCCTATTTTTAATCATCTTTAGATATTGCTTTAATCTTTGCACATTGGCTGAAAACTTAGTTTAAGACAATTTGAAGGTGAAATCTTGAATATTATAACCTCTTTTAAATAACAAATGATTTTTCCATTAACAGTGGAATGGCATGTTAAGGTAGTTGCTGCTTTTTCTTTTTCATTTAGTATAGTTTATATAGGTTAAACAAATGTTTGTATTATAATCTTATATGGCTTTTTTCCCTGTCGTTACGGTGAGCAATACAGATTTTAAGGCCATCCTCTTAATTTTCTTTAATATAAGGCAGTAGGGCAGAAAGCCCCTCTGACAGAGTGGGACAAAAAAACTCCCTTTTAAAATAGTTTAAAGGGTTGAGGTAGTTTGTATTCTGCCATATTTTTATTATTTGCCTGGTCGAAGAGCTCAGCCCTTGTTCTAAGCCTTGGCTGCACTGAGGACCGAAATGTAGGTGGAATACTTGGTGTGTACTTGGTGAATCAAGGCCAAATTTCTGCCACACCCCAACCAGGGTCACTTTATTTTACTACTGAGCAGAAAAAGATGGTTTGTCTGGTATCCTTTGGTCCACGTAAAATTGTGGAAGAATCTGTGACCAATAAAGCAAATTCTGAATTTGCTTTTAATAAGTTAGTTGTTAGTGGGAAATGCTCAAATGCAGTGTGTGGCAATAAAGATTGTAGAAGCTACTAACCTTCTCAGCCTGAGAAGTAAGATGGAGCTTCATGACATGGCAAGTTTGAGCATTTAAGAGTTTTCCTTCTTTAACTTCTGAGATCTCAACCACTCAGTGCAGGGAAGGTGACCTTAGTGGCTGTTCAATATATTTAAGCTTCAGAGAATATCACAATCTGTAAAAATGTAGTCAGTACACTTCACAAGCACTGAGTTTTTACTTCCACTCCTGCAAATTTAATTTTCAAGTTTATTTTTCATTCATGACTATTCCCATGGGTTTGTGGTGTGGGCTTCAGGACTTATCTGTTCTACTTACTTGACTTGCAATCCTTGAAAAGTATTCCCTGATTATATTGGAAACCCCTGTCCTTGCCACAGAGAGCGTGGTCTAATAAACTGGAAACCTGAAGTGACACATCAGCAAAAATAGAACAGTGGATTTTTCAAATAGGTAACTAGAGGACAGTCATATTCACATTGGACAATTTGTGGGAAGCTGTAGTTACATCCTTAAGGACTTGATAGGGATTTATTCTATGATCATAAGAGTTTGGAAAAGAATACACATATGCAGTTCAAGTAAACATTTGAAGTGTGTAATCAATAACACGTTAACAGTAATGAATGTTAATATGAATATTCCTTGATTTTGAAAATCATAGACCTGGTACATGATCTATGTGATCTGTTGGTAAGAAATGGAAGTGCATAGGAGTTTTTAGGGTTAGGTTCACCTTTAATAGATACTGACTAACCCTATGAAGGTAATCAACCCGTCCCAGTTGTGTTTATTTTGGTGCAGGATTCGGGGTTGACAGCTTTTGAGACTTGTTAGAGTGCTTAGAAAAGAACAGGTTAGTACATGCTACCTTAAAACATGATTTTAAACCACACTGCAGGTATTTGTAAAGGAATTGCATAGTTGAGGTCCAGGTCTTTCTTGTACAACCTGTGTTGAGGGCACTAGAGCCCCAGTGTATTAATGAAGGAGTTCTAGTACAAATTGTGAATTCAGTACTGATCACTTTTAGGTGTGGGCTAGAAATAGCAAAAGGGATTGTGTATCTGTAATAGAACTGGAATCAAGTGTGGATCCCTGAGGTGAATTCTGTGCCCTTAGTATATTTGATAGCCTTTTGCCACACCTTCATAGGGCTCCTTATACCCCAAAATTAATTTCCTTTGCACAGGTATCGGAAAAGAGGTCTTGTCATGTTATTGCACTGACATTAGAGACTTTGTAAAAACCAAGCATGGGCATGAATAAAAGATACCAAGATACAATGGAAGCAGCTTTTCAGTGTGCCAAGCTAACAATATGGAACAGATGCTTTGGGTGTTCTTTTTAGCACAGATGTGAAGATCTGTGTTTGATACTCTAACTGTAAGATTTTTCATGGTTTCAATGCAGATACAATTTTTTTCCCCAATTGTCAAAACACTGAGTGCTAATTTGTTTGAGGCTTTCTATCCTTTTTTGCTGTTCAAATATATCAGTGAGGCTGTAGGCTTAAGTATTTCTCCTGGTCCTGCAATGAAGTTTAAATACTATAGGTAGAGATTTTGAGGTTTCTGACAACTGCTAGTTTTTCATCAACTAAGTCGAAATGTGAATGACTAGAAAGCCTAAGTTGGGACCAGTGGCAATACATCCAAATAGAAAATCTGTGTGCTTTAGAGTTCTGCATTTTACAGAAGCAGCTTTCCATGTTGTAACTGTAAATATACCTTAGAGCACAGGGACTATGGTCTTACTTTAAATGGCAGTTTCTATAAATAGTTTGGTCTGGAGCATTTTCATGTAAAGATTTTAATACATGATTTTCCTGTGTTTGGCTTTTATTTCATGTTTCCTGCAGTTTAATCATTAGTGATTGAAATCTCCTTTTATTTTAGTGTTCTTTCCCCCTCGGTCTTTCTTTCTGTTGTCTATTTTGATTTTCTTTTTAAACCTTTGTTTCAGTGTGTCTGTCCCTTTCCTCTTCCTTTTCCTGTGGTCGTCTTTTTATTTCCTTGTTGCTGTCTTCCTCTTATTCATGTTCTCCTCAGGACTATTTTCCAAGTTCCCTTTGTCTTCCTTCTTTTTGCCCTTCTTTGTTAGACACGTATCTTCGGTGAAAGATATTTCAGGGATGTAACTTTGGGATATAGGACAGCTAGGGCTAGTTATTTGAAAAGGTAACTAAATACAGGAACCCCCTTGCTAATCTTTGTGTGCTTTGCATGCTTAATACTGTGTTCCAATTGCTGTTCTTTTTGAAAAATACTACGGAACAGACTTAGTTAAATCATGCTAGTGGGGAAAAAAGGGCTAGTCTAAAAATTGCCCTTTGCAAAAGGTTGCTGTCCTGAACTGTCTCACCCAGGCCTCTTCCCAATTACACTTAGAGAATTCCTGTACTTGAGGTTTTGTGGTCCAAGTATTCCCATCTGTTTGGTGGCTGTCCCTGAATTTCTCTTGCAGTAGGTAAAGGAGAAAAGGTTTCTTGCTTTTTAGGGCAGCCCAGTGACTCCTGATGCACGTGATAGGCCATAAGAAGTGTTTGGTCAGTTTGTTTCTGTGACCATTGAATAGAAGGTGCCAGTTTCATGGCTTGTAGGAGTACTTGACTTAAGGGACACAGGGAATTTAAATGCTGCTTTGCACTTACTTGCTCAGCTAATGTTACAGTGCCAGCATAGTCAATGAGAGACTTGAGAATGCAGAACAAGTCCTGATTTTTTTTTTCTTGGCCTCTATTCACTCCATATCAATACTAATAAAAGCTGAGCATCCTTTGTGCTTCCTCAGCTTTTTTCAAGTTTTAATTTCCATTTTCTTTCTTTGAAGCCAGAGAAGAGCAAATGTACATAAACAAAACTTCATACTCAAGCCAAAATCCGATAGACACAATTCAATTGTAGTCAGGAATTTTAAGAAGAACTTTGTTATGAATATTTAATTACTACATTAACTGAGCAAATAAAGAACATACTATTAATATTCATAGTGTTAGCAGTGGTTCAAAGGAATTTAATATATTTTATAGTTCATATAGCATCTTATGTATTGTGTAGGCCTTCAAAGAATGCCCACATCTAGAAAGGTATTAACAGTACAGATCTCTCTAGCTGTTCCTTAATCTCATGAAATAAGTGTCTGTTGTTCTTTGCTTAGCACACTTCTTAGTAAAATTCTTCACAGTTATGTAATGGTGTCAGTCTTGAATGCTTTGTTAGCCAAAAGTGGTTCTTAAGCAACTGTTCAAAGTGCTAAGGCATAGGCTCTTGTAAGCCTCTATATACTGATAATGACTTGCCTCTTCCAGGGCTTGGTGTCCTGTCTCCTCCATATATATTAGTGTACCTGCTTTGTAACTTTTGAGAACAAAGTTTATGTAACATTTGACTTCTTTGCTTCTGCTTCGAGATTTAAAAATATAGATAATTTGAATGTTGAGATGGTGTTTTCAGAGCTAGAGGCCAAATGCAGAACCTAAAACTGAATTCCTTTGCTGTGAGTGACGTGTTCTTCCTGTTGTGTTAGTTTCTTTTTTAAATGTAATGTGCAAATTAATAGGCTTAATCTAAGAGTGAAAAAAGCATTACTTGTACTGGTACACTTAATAAAAATCTCTGGAGGCAGCCTGGGAGCTTTCATTTGCTGACTGAAAATAGGACCACTCATCCTCTTGCATTGACTTGGTTTTTAAATTCCTTGTGGCCCTTTTGCCTACACTCACTAAGACTCTGGATTTAAAGAAAAGATTCCAAGAAAAGCTGCACACATATGAACAAGAAAAATGTAACAAATGCCATTCCTGACTCTGTTGCTCTTTTCCCTCTTGCTGGCATATGGAAAGACATTAATAGATGTTGAGTTAAGACTTCATCAGTGTGTCCCTACTTCATTCACTTAGAAATCCTTACAGCTATTTTTTTACTGCATATAGTGATAATTACTCCTTTTGGCAGAGCAGAACTAATTTAATGTACTTTGGCTGCTGAAATCTGTTAAGGAGCCAGGAATGATTTTGGTGTTAAAATGTTAACCCTGAATGTGCAATTCTGTGAGTACTACAGTGGGGCTTTGTCTGGTTACCTAGTAATCTGGTATTAATGAACATACAGTTATTAAAAAAAAAAAAGAGTGTAATCTAGTAGAGGTATAACATGTTCCTGTTTTGGTAACCCTACTTTTGGGATCATTCTGTCAAAACTGGCATGTGTTGGGGAACCGTCCAGGCTGGCTTACAGAAAGGAGCCCTTGATACATGAGCAGCTGTATCTCTAAGAACCTAATTTTTTCCCCTTATTGGATGTGGCTGAAAAAATTTTAAGGAAGCTGGACACTTCATGTGCACACGTTATGTAGGAGCTGATGCAACCTTTGGGTATGTATTTACAGTTAGTCTTGCTTTCTTATTTATGTAGGTTCAAGGTACGTTTTTGATCTTGCTGCTGTGTAGCTTTGCTATGGTCACACTATTTTGACTTGGTGACTAGAGGTGGTTGTGCTACTTGGTTGCAGTAGTGATTTCTAGGATGCCTCTCAAATTTAGACTTGGCAAGATTCAAACATCATTTTTATGGAATTTATATTGCTCCTATTAAAATAAGTGCTGCAACAAATAAACAAGTGAGAAGAGAAAATCTGCAACTTACAGGACATGAAACAACTTCTTTGAAGAAAATTTTGAAGAGGTGAGTTCTGTTTTGGTGCTTTCTTTCAGTAAAACTACTTGCCTATATCAGTATTGGTGACAGAATGTAGAAAAGCAATTCTTCCAGTTAAATCCATTATGACAATTTTCATGGTTCTTCTCAGGTTCAACATGTATAAGTGTATTGTTTTGCTTTTTATGTACATTCTAAGGAACACAGTGGAAATCATAATGAGAGATTGCTAGCTAATCTGTTCTCATCAGCAGGAAAGATCAGGAGCTCGTGTTTTGCAGTAAGCACTGAGGGTATAGGAGAACATTTGAGTGTTATGGCAATGATCTGTTGTATTCTTCTACCTTGGATTCTTGTATGATTCTGCTTTTCTAAGACAGCAAATTACCAATAGAAGAATCTCCCGTATTCACAAACCTGTCTCCTTGTGTGTAACATCAGTATTTTACAAATTAAAAAGAGAAAGTGATTGTACCTTCTGAGATGTGTGAATTGAAGCCCAACTTGCTCATCTCATTACTTCTCATTTTGACTGTCTGGCCTTTCCTCAACTATTTTTTGCCATAAAATGCTGCTGTTATGTAAAATTCCATCGCTTTCTGGTTCTTTAAAGACTAGGCAAAAACCAAATAGCTGCATCTGTGTAGTTTTTTAAATGGTGCCATTTAGAAGAGGAGTAGGAGGGGAAGATTGCTTGACTCTCTGTGATTGACATGCCTTATCTCTTCCACAGGAGCTCAAATGAATTTAATGAACAATGGGCTATGTAGAGGCCATTTTCTGTGTTTTTACTCTTTCATCATATTATGATGGTGGCTAGTAGCAACTGGCCTCAGTTCTTACACAGTTATTGGAAGGCTTCTGAGGTCTATGTGGGATTGGGAAGAAGATATGCAAAAAAACCAATGAAGTGTGGTGTTGAAGGGATGGATATTTGGTGTTCCATTTTGGTTTTAATACCCCTTGTAGCCTGGCATATGTTTAGACTGTTTTAGATAACTCAGGCTTCAGTATATTCTCTAGTTTGTCCTAAATGCTGTATGAATGTCTGATCCAGATACAAATATAAGGGAACTGCCAACTTCCCAAACTTGTGACTAAATAGCCATGCTTGTGACTCAGTCACCATAATAAAAATGAGGTGGAAGCGGAAATGAATGCAAATAGCCTTTTTACTGCTATTGATAATAAACAAAAGAAGAATTAGTTGTCTTTCCTAAACACTTGTAATTTCTTGGCCTTTCAGTTTTCACTCACCTGACTTGTGATGATGGAATTTCATATAAATGTCTTGTGGCACAATTTGATCTTCAGAGCTCTTTGTGCTGGTCTCTGAATGCCTGTAGAAATGCTTTCAGTACAAAGGGGACATCTAAGTACTGAATATTATGGTCTGTAGCAAACAGACCTTTATTCCATTGAAGTACTTTGATGCTAAAATATATTTTCTGAGAAATAGCACTTAGAGTATATGAATAGAGTTTATATGACCTTTTCCCTTTTTTCACTCTCTTTTTTTTCTCTTATGCATTTTATCTTTCACTTCATTAAAGGTCTGGTTAGAGAAATCCCTCTTCCCTGTGGGCAGCTAGAACCCTTCCTGTGCTTTTAGTGTCCAATTAGTCGTTTCTATTCAATACCCTCTGTAAAATATTTCTATGCATTTCTGTCAGCACACATAACAAATGTTTCTTGTGTGTGAAGTGGCAAATACTATGGTAGAAAACAGCATACTTCTTCTGTGGAGCTTGATATAATTTGATTTTCCCACTCTTGTGCTTAAAGTTCAGACAAATTACAGCTCCAGTTATATAAACCGTATTTTCTTGTCTTAGGTGGTGGGCATTCTATTTTTTTAAAACCTGCTTGTCATTTCAATAAGTGTTGTGTTAGTGCCTCTTAAAAATTAAATTCAGTGCAAAATGGACCAGAGGCCACAAAAACTCTATTCCAGAAAAACAGTGGTTTATCCCAAGTTCTACCATTTCAGCAGTCCTGACAGTGACAATATTCCAGGTTCATAGTACCATGACTGCCTTTGCTGTGAAACATTAGGATGCTTTAGAAATACCTTGATGGTCTGTAGGTGTTAATATTGAGAATTCTTCTCCAGGTCCTGAACCTCAGTCACAGAATTACAGAATGGGTATGGGTTGTGATTTGTCTGTCTCTGTGAGCTGGATGTGCTCTCCTCTCATAGTTTGCCTGCAGAGGGAGAAGCAATGTTTTTCACTAGTGTTAACTTTTTCGGATCCATGGCTTATACTACCCTACTGCAATATTTTTACTGATTTTTCTATTAAGAATTCTGAACTGCTAGTCTCCTAATATAGTCATGTAATTAAAAGTGTGAGAGGAATAAAAATAGGCATCATGAACTTTTCCAAAGGAATGTTTTTAAGTTGTGGTGGGTTTGTTTGTTTGTGTTTATAGTGTGTTTTTTTTTTTTTTTTTTTAATGAAGATAAATCAGTTCTTGTACTGAAAGACAGTGTTTCCTGTGGAGGAGACTTTGTGAGATCAGACCAACTGAGAGATGTTTAGGTCTCCTTGCATCTCCAAGAAGTGGATACCCAGCTGCTCTAATGATCTCCCTTGTGGTGTGCCGAAGGGTAATGTTTTCCTTTGAAAGAGAAACACAATGTAGTAGGTTTCCAAATATCCTGAGGACTGTACTTACTAATGAGAGAGACTGCAGACTGATGGTGCCTTTTTCTTAGTGCCAGTGATGAGGGTTGTCTTTCATAGAACTTCCTAGATGTTAGCAGTATACTGTTATTTAATTTGGAGATTTCTCTTACTAATTTGTACTTCTTCATGCAGCAACCACAGTGATAAAAATCCTTGTTTTCAGTGAGAAAAACTATTTCTTTAGATGATTGCTTTTTAAAGTGTTGGAAAGAGTTCTGAAACTCTTTCAGGTAAAATAGTGAAACACCTTTTCCAAAACATGGGCAGCACCTAATGAAGTTTTTTAAATAAGAATTTTTTCCCCTCTTATATATTTTATTGCAAAATGAATTAATTTAAATATGAACATGTTTTTGATTTTAGTTGTCTCACAGTTTTATCCTTGTAGCTGCTGTGGTTAGCTTAATAGTTGGTAATAAGACTTTGATTTTCATTTTACAGCAGGAAAGTGATGGATACTGAATCATTAGATGCCCAACTAAAACTCACTAAGCAGTCTTTGAACTCACAGAGGGTTAGACTGTTATGTCAGGATGTCTATTCTGCTAAAGGCACTGGTTTGCACACACTCATTGATGATATAGGCCCATCTCAAGTGTGGGCAATTTGACAAATGCTTGCTCTGTGGTTACTAGAGCCTACAGGACATGTAATTGCTGTGTTGTCATTCATATTATTGTTGAATATTAGATTATAATTATGTCAAACTTGTTTAATGATACAGGTTAACTTAATGAATTAGTATTTTAAAAAAAAGGTGGGGAACAACTGGGGTGAGTTATCATTGGACTCTGTTAGAATATTCCAAATAATATATTTTATTACGTACAGTGTAGGTGCTTTAACATTTTCTTTAAAACATGTGGGCTTGTGATTTCTTGTAATATGCTTTTCAATCTACACACATAAAATTCATAGTAATGGTAATTTAAACTGAAGGTTGATTTCACAAAATTGCATCTGAATGTGAAGAAACTTGAAGTAACCAATAAATCTTGTTGAATAAATGCTGCCATCTTTATCTTCTGTTGTAAGAGATCTCTGTTAAGAATAGCTGGAGAAAATTTGCAGAAGGGAAAGGGGACTTTGTGCTTAACTGCTGATCCATTAAATGGTTCTTTTAGTTATATGAAGAAGCTAAGTGCAACTCACTAAAATGCTCTCGAGCAAATCTAGGTCAGATTTTAGGCCTTTGACAGCTACTGTCTCTCTGAACTTCTTGGTCTCTTTAGAGGTAAACAACTTAATGCAGCTGTGTGCTTTCTTTGCACTAGCAGACTTTAGCACTAACTAATCGAAACCCAAAGCGTAGGCTTTAAAAAGGCAGCTGAGTTTTCCAGTGAGAATCACATGTCTCAGTGGCTTTGAAGATTTTGATGTAAGAAAAGGATGTTCAAGTTGTATCAGTATTGTGCATTGGACAAACCTAGTGGCCATTGATAGCTTTTAAGAAAAATAATGGAAAACCTGAGAAATAAAAAAAAAATCAGAAAACAAGAATGAATCACTTTGTATGTGCCATCTTGTTTTTAAAGCTGCAGACTCCCAAGACAGCTCATTATCTGGTTCCTTTATGCCACCCTTGTGGTGGAGGAAGCACATAGATTGTACATATCTTGGTCTTCTAACCTTGCGGTTTTGACTTCAAAATTATAATCTTTGCAAAACCAGATAAGCTTCCATATTGACTAGGCATTAAAGCAGTCTGGCATAAATGCTACATTGTCCTTGAGCAGCCCAGTCAGTTGCCTGACAAGACTGGTGTGGGGACTGGGGCAGAGGCTACAGCTCCACCTGGTACATCTGGGACCCTGACACTGGATGTGGTAGGAACCATCCACAGGTGCCTTCCTGGGAGCTTTGACTTGAACAGGGAATGCTTCTATGATGCTTTGCAATGAATTTCTTGGCTGTTGTTCTGATCTCCACATCTGCTAGAGCTGTCTGCTCGTGCAGTGTCTCTTGTTGAATCAGTACTTTTATATGTTAAGTCTGGTCTATCAGGAGCTCTGCTTTTTCGGTCTGTCTAGTTAGTTCTGTGTAAGACACGAAGTAAGGCTCCCTGTTGACTTAATAATTTGTTGTAAAGCAGTGACATATTTTGTCTGAGTCAGCAGTATGGGTATTTATTACATGGCACTTTGGAGAAGTATGGCTGTGACACACAGTATCAAACATACTGCTTTGGTCAAAACAGTGTTGGAACAGATAGCAATTCTATAATCCATTGTAATTTAAGTGATCCTCATGAATCCACTATAACATGGAGAACTCTAGGAACTCAGTTTTAATACTGAGTGGCTGCATCACTACTTTAAAAATGCATATTCAAAGCACAATGCTGGATCATTTGAAACACTGCTGCTTATAAATATTTGATTTGCTTTTGAACTGTGGATCATAAGACTTCACAACAGCACCTTAATGCAGCTGATGTCCTCATAAGGTGCCAGTACCTTATGGTGCTAGTCATTATCAAGAATGGATATTGCCCTTTTCAGCTCTGTCTTAAATTATGGTAATGCTGTTGATAGTTACTGCCTTCTGTACTTGTCAGGTCTTTCAAATGAAATAGTCTACAGGAAAATGCATTAAAAGACTTTTGAAGAGAGCACTGTGGCAGAAGCTTTGTTCTTTTCCAGACTCAGGTGCTCATTGATGCATGTGGATAACGTTAAAGGCCTTGATCCAGTACAAAAATCTAGGTAGTCTGAATATCTTAAATCTCTATTAGCTAAATTGTAAATCACTTCTGAACTGCAGATTTCATCTGCTTGTACTCCAGATGGAGAATATGTATCCATAATGTCTTTAGTGTGTTAAAAACAGGGCACATGTGTTCACCAAACATTGAAAACTAGACTTTTAACAGCTGAAAACACGTGGTGTATACATGAAGAATAACTTTAGTATATTCATAAAATTTTATTAAGGTAAATAGTTTTGTTTTATGCTGTTTGTTGGGAAGTGAAAAAGTCTGTACTTAGACTAATATGTATCTAGTAGCATATTGTCATGTCTCTGTTTGCGTGAAAAGAGAGAAGACAGTTCCTGTTCTCACAGTGTCTACTGTTAATTGAGTTAACAAAATTGAGTCTGAAGGGAACTTCTATGGCTGAATTAGAACCAGTGCAAGATCACAGCATAGTGGAAGTGCTGGCTTACAAATAACTGGTGAATTATGTAATGAGTTTGACAAAAGTGAGTACATAAGTTGCTAATTAACACACTTGACACTTTTGTTTTCTTTCCCCTAGTTTCTTTGCTTGAAGAATATAAGGACTTTTCTTTCTGCATGTTGTGAAATATTTGGAATGAAGAAAAGTGAACTTTTTGAAGCATTTGATCTCTTTGATGTGAGAGATTTTGGGAAGGTAAGGATCCTTTGAATTATATCCTGGGTAACAGCTGTCTATTGCTTGAGTGAAGACGACTTGCTTGGTAGCTGTGGTTGTAGGAGGTGTGACTAATGGATGAGCATTCATTATTGAAAAAATGGTGGGGAAGAGTTAAGAAAGCAGAAAGATTTATATTGGAAATGCTAATAAAGGGCAGAGAGAAATACTTGGTAATAATGTTCTGAGGGTGTGAAAACCAAAGACAAATTAATAGAAAAAACTGGTTTGAAAGGTGCTTAGTTAAAAGTAAAGGAAATGCAGGAAGATGGCAAAATGAAGGCAAGTGCTGTCTGGTGAAGTCAGCTTGGCAAAAATAATGTGGATTTGGAAATCCTGGGCCTGTGCATTGTAAGGCCACAGGGCACAGAACATGTTTCTTTGGTCTGAGATACTTGAAATTCACTCAGGTATTTGCCTTTTTANGTGGAGTAATGTATCTAGTGTAATTTACTGTGTATTTACGTATAATCTGTAAGTCTGTGATTAGTTTTTCTATATGCAAAAGCTTTTTCCAGTCTGTTGTTCACAGCCTCCTACATATCTGTTTGATCTGTCATTGCCAACATGTGTTTAGTTCAACTTCAGTTTCTGTTTTTGACTCATAGGGTATCATTACCCTAATTTCACAGGAAGAAGTCTAAAAATTACCTGAAGTAGCATTAAAAATAGTTATTTATTCAAATTTAGTGTATATTAAACACTATTGCTTTTTAAAATATATTCTAAATTTACTACCTAATTTTTGTACTGCTCTCTTTATAAATAGGTGTAGAGATAAAGATGTAAGAATGCAAGTGTGAAGCAGGACTGCAATATGATTGCTTTAAATGGCTCAGTGATTACCATTAACTAAAATATCTAATTATTTTTCTGAATATTTTGTCTGGTTTTAAGTCCTTTGAGCGTAAGATTAGATAACCTGGTAATTCCACTTGTTCTTTAGTTTTGCTGAACATATTTTGTCCTCATAAATCATATGTAAGACAAAACGTGTTAAAATGTGATCCTTTTATACAAATTCAACATATTAAAAGTGAGGTTTTGCTAGTAGCAGAATAATGAGAATTGTTGGGTTTTATTTTTTCATGTGCACTAGCAATGCCTTGTTTAAGGTATTTGAGTCAGGTATCTCAGTGCTTGCTTCAAATCTTTGACACCTATGCCTAATGCATAGAAATTTTTTGATATTGTATGTTCTAGTTAATTTCTGAGTTTCATGTAAAGATATCCTGCTTTGAATATAATCTAGTTTTGCAAACATACTTTTCAGCGCAAATTACTACTACTGCATCACTGAATACTCAATAAACAAGATCTGAATTAAGGCTGAATTTAACACAAAAAATGTTTCTGGTACTCTCGAATTGTAATTTCAACAGTATTTATTTTAGAATATAAATAGAGTAATTGGTTTTGAAAACATACAGTACTCTGTGCGCATACTTAGTATTTAATTTCTCTTCCTGAAGTCAATTTAGATGTAGACACGTGGATTTTTTTTATTTTTTTTATTTTTTTATTTTTTTTTCCACAGTTCCTTGTCAACAGTATATAGCACAAATAGACTACTTGCTCCTGGCACTGGTTTCTCAGTTTTAGTGATTTAGTGTGTAAAAGTATAGGTTTGTCTACCCTGGGTCATCTCTCTTGGAAAGTTACCAGGTAAAAATGCAGTTACAAATCTGAAAGACATTCTTGTGTGCGGTTCTTTAATGAGACAAACTATGTGCGTGGGAGCAGCTGCTTGTTCGCAGGTGATGTTGAATTGAACAAGCCTGTACAATCCTGCAGTGGGAACGCTGGTCATGCTTTTTGGTGGCTCTGCTCTTCAGCTCTGTACTTTGGGTGCTTGTATGGATACTCACCACACGTGAGTTGAAATAAGCTGTATTTAGATGTGCTGAGCTGTGTGTTTTACTGGCCTATGCAAATGAGCATGTAGCTTCTGAAAGCAGTTGGTGAGTTTGAGGACACTTAGGAAAGTGGAAGGGAAAATCACAACTGTACTAAAATTAATAAAATTGCATTAATAAAATACATGCAAAGTTACTTGTGTGTCTTCAATTGTGCTGTTTGTACAGTTAATAGAGAATGCTTGTAAGTGGCATGGGATTTCAATTGCAAATCTGATAATGTATTACTTTGGAAATTCTGATTCATAGTAACAATGGTGAGAATAAGAAAGTGTATCTTTTTCAGGCAGTTCTTTGCTTTTCAGCTTTGCCCTTCATTATATTTCTGTGTGATTAACAACTCCAGAATGGTCATACATCTTCAGCTTCCTTGAACAAAAGTTGTATATATGCCAAAGGCCAAAAAAGTAGTGTTTAAGATTTTTCCTCCTGTGGCAACCAAGTAATTCAGCCATTTCCAAGAGAATTCTTTGACCTGTATTCCCTAAATGTGTACAAAATATGAATGATCTTAATGATTACAGGTGAAAACAAAAAAGGGGAATATGATTTGGAAACCCTGTTATCCAAGCTGTTGCCCAAATAGGTGATGGAATGAGTGTGTGCAGTATCTACAGCTTCTGACACATTTGTACTGGAAGCTCTTGAGAAGCTCTTGAGTGGTGGGATGTAAATAAACTGTAGCTGAGGTGACTCTGTAAACCCTATCTGTTACTTTTCAGTGCTTCACTTGGATTTATGAAGAAATTATTTTTGAATTTGTCATCTTAAGATTGAATGTTCTGTTTTGTATAACAGATTTCAATGACTATTTAAGCATGCTAGTGGAGGGAACAAGAGAGATGTCAGCTGTAAATGAATGTGCTTTCAAGGAAATAAGATTGAAAGGAAAAGTAACATGATAGACCTGTTGATGGTAGAAATTTATTTTTTAAACATTCTGATATTTCAAGCCATAGGATGGTAGAAGTAGCAGTTGTATATTGCTAAAAGACGTAACAGCCTTGTGAAGTATCATTTACAAAATGTTTGTTGTAGTGGTGAAACTTGCATTTAATAGCTAGAGGTAAATGAGCTGTTTCCAGATGCTTTGACATAACATATGAAAATTTGACTTGAACTTTGTGCTCTGCTTTGCAGGGACTCTTTGATCTCTCAATGATCAGAGAAGAACAGGGTGTATGTGGAGTGGGTATTGGAATCAGAGGGGAAGCTGAAATAGCAAAATGTAAATAGATAAAGAAAAGGTTAAGCAAGGGAAGGCAGGTAACCTCATGAATATATTTAATGTATACTTTCTATATGAATATTGATACAACTGTTAAAAGATAAGGGATTTCTTCTGTTTCAAGTACAATAACACAGATTTTCTTATTTTTAGACTGACTCTGCATGAAAAAGAGGGGTGTCATATAGAAACAGGAAGCTTTGTAAATTATGCTTTTTAAAACTATAAAAATAGATTTTCCTGAAAATTGGTAGTATTTACCTATTCCCACTCACCTTTCTATCAGTGAATTTCATTGCTGCTGCATTAATGCCTGACAGAGCATGAAATGCCCTCCCACACACTCGAGTTGCCAGACAGTATTTTCATTATGAATTCCATGCTGGAGAGTCATTTTTCACTACTGCAGGGTTGTCAGGTTCTTCCTTTCTACCTGTGTGCCAGAATAAGCAAATAATGTTGGTACTTGTTCTTTCAGCTCCGTGAGCCCTGCATACTCCTTGAACAGCAGTCATTGCTGCTTGATGCACCACAACAAATTGTTGCTATCCCTATGCTCTGAAGGAACTTTGCAACTCTGTGTCGCAGAAATGCAACTGAGATTAGTTCTGGTGTCTGTTGATGTCAGTAGAAGCTCTCTGGCCTCAGAGAGCTGTACTTAGAGTCCTGTGGCGGGAAATGGTGTCCAGATATTATAAGAAAAACCCTTTGTGTGCTCTGATTTTTAAATTTTCTACAGAACATGTAACTGAGCACAGAGTGTTGTTATGGTAACTGAACATAACAATAGATTCCCCTAGTAGGGACCCTACAATAGATGTGTAGAAATAAAGTACAATATTTGTGATTTTTAAAAAGACAAGCAAGGTGGTCAGATATCAACTGGACCAATGAGCCGAGTATGTAATTGTTTAAATATTGTTTAGATATAACATATCTAAAGTAGCCAACCTTCCAGGGACACTTAAGGCTAGTTTATGTAAAACCAAGCAACTGCTGTGAAAATATTGAGTGCGTGTAGTCAGGTCATATAGTTTGTGGTGATCTTATTGCAGAGGGAATCTGGGCTATGACGCAGGAGAAAGTAGCGCTAGAGGTGAGAATCCTGGTGTATTAGTATTTCCTCAGGTTTAACAGATTCTAGGAAGATTGGGCAGATGTGCATTCGATACTCCAAAATTAAGACAACAAAAAGCAGCAGTTACTATAAAGAGTTATATACCCTTCCAGGAGGAGGAAAAATCTTGAGTTAAACTGACACAGTTGAGATTATCTGCAGTTGTTTCACACTTCATTCACAGAATTTATTCAGTGAGATAATAAAAGTATGATAACTTTTCACTAATGTAGTAGTATTAAAACTGTAGAACATGTGGGAACATGTCAGGACATTATAGTATATTGCTGTGAAGATATTAAAATGGAGAAAGATATTTAACTGGTAAAATCAAGACTGTCATCAGAACCAGAACCCTGTTCTTCATTCTTTGTGCTCTTTTAGTTAAAAAATGAGGGGGGGCAGGGGAAAGTAGTGATTTTATCAAGAAATTAGCTACACAATTGTTTTCAGTGAGATGGACCTCTTTGGAATGAATGACATTTGAACTCCTTCTGTGTATACTTGGGAATGTGGGAGAATGAAGAAACAGGAGATATGGACAAGTTTCAACTCCCTTCTCCATGAAGTGCTTTGGACAAAATAAGCAGGAAAACACTAGACTGTTGCAGAACTGCTGAAATGGTTGGCATGTAGGGACCTTATTTTTTAGGTATTACTGCTGTTTGTATAGAGTTACATGAAAGTCAAGCACTCAGAAGCCTCCCTAAAATCGTCCCTTAAATGATGATAAAAAAAAAAAAAATCCACTTCCAGACCCAAAGAACATAAATCATAGTTTTGGGCAAAGGGTTGAGGTGGCTGAGCAAGTGGGGTGAATAATGATATAGCTTGTTAACGAGCTTTTTGAAAAGTCCCTGAAAACTGAGAGAAATTGATTGCAATGGTGTGACAGGGAAATCATTACCAACACTAGATAAATGAAGTGTATTTGTAACACTTTGTTGCAGCGATCATTGCCAAATAGTCTACAAATTTCTAGGTATATAGCTTCAATAAATCTAAAACCATTAGCATGAGGTTATAGCTGTGGTATAACCTCAGTATACCTAAGTATATAGTATATACCTAAGTATATATAGTATATATATATGTAGTATATACCTAAGTATATATGTAAGTATACCTAAGTATATATGCTCTACATGAGCCTATATACTTAGGGCTGAATATTTCGGGATTATGGTCTTGAGTGTTCCTGTGATAGAATACTAGAGGCCTATCACCTCACTGGTCTTTCAGATTAATTTTTATTAATTTCCTAAAGGTTTGTCATGACTTCTCAAGCTATAATGTTTGCTTCCAGTTGATGAAAAGTGTAACAATAATCTTTGGTTTTGGCCACATGAAGTGTTGAACATATGACAAATCTTTGTTCATTAAAGAAAAAATCTCATTCAGGGAGTGCTTGGGATGTTTTGGAACTGTCATACAAATTTCAGTCCTTATATTATATAGCTCTGTTTAGGTTTTCAGCAAATGTAGCCAGAGTTAGAAAGTCAAGGTTAATGAGAAACTGTTAATATGAGAAAATGAAGCTGAGTTTCTGCACTCATTTATGTGTTGTTAAGATGATTTTGTGCAAATGTTATCTGTATCTGACCTATCCTGGGGACACTGGATTTATAACATTGATTTCTGGTAGTGTGCATTACTTTTTGAGGTGAAAAAAATTGTGGAAGAGGACACTTAGAGCCTGAGTGGCTTTAACATGGTTTAAGAATTATGTCTTCTCACACATTTATTTTTAAACCTTCTTTTTTAAACAGAGAATTTCCTGCAGTACTTGTAATCCAGTCATTTCATTAACCAGATGTTAAGGGTGAAGTGGACAATGAAACCCCAAACTCCCAGAATTTATGAATATTGGTCTAAGTAACACAAACATAAACTACAATAAGGCAATAAATGAGTGACTTGCAGAGGAAGTCCATATCCACTTGGAAGAGTTTTGTATCTTTTTTTTCCTGTGATAGTGAAATTGCTTTCCACCAAAGAAGGGTAGAAAACATGGATTGTTTTGTTTAGCCTTCATCTCTTGTAAAACCTGGAGACTTCCAAAGAGGAAAAGCACAAATTTCTGTTAGTACAGCAGATAGACAGAAGGAGTTGAGGGGAAAGGAGAAGTTGAAGCACATCTTTATAAGTTTTTCCATGCTCACGTGCTTGAACAATAGTTAATTTTAAGGAAAACCCTCACCCACTTTGACCTAGATTCTCCTGCTTGCTGCCTGGGTTCTCTGCTTGTTTTCTCTCTGCCTGCGCTGGGATTTTGATTCAAATGGCAGAGGTGTAAAATTATACTGTTCCTAGAAACAAACAGTATAGTACTATTACAGTTACTTGAGCCTCTTGGTCATTCTGATAGTTGCTACTTGAAATGGGCTTGGCCTTGACATTGGCCTAAAAAGGCTGCTGGCAACATTGTTTTTTCCACTTAACTTAAAAAGGCTTGGTCTTTGATTTCTGGACCAATGCACTGCTGTTTCTGTCATCAACTATGTAAATTAAATATTCAAGTCAGAGATAGAAGCAGAGTCCTGTTGTAAAGCTAAAGGATTTTTATTCACTTAATGATCCTCCTCTGCCTCTTTTGAGTTGAGGGCCATTTGTTTTCTGTTGATACTCATGTCTGTTTGTAAGTATTAGATGCTAAGTAAAAAATATCACCATTGCGTAATGGAGTTATCCCGGTGGTTTATTTTCCTTTTTTGTTGTTGTTTTGTTTGTTCTGTTCCTGCTTAATTAATTTTTATGTATTGTGAATAATGGACAGAAAGAGAACTTGATGTCATTGCATGGTTTCAGCTCTGGGGAAGAAGATCCATTATACATAAGCCTTTTATTTTCTTAGCCAGGAATTTGGTAAACTCGATGTGGTTGTTTATAGTTTTGTGTCTGATTTCTTCACAGTCTAGGTAGGGAAGACTTGACCTGATCCACACAGTCAGGAGCTTATAGCAAAGGCCTATAGTAAAGTTCTGTTAACATGTGTGGCGACAATGTTTTACCATTTATTGCCACTCAAACTGCCTGAGTGTTTTCCCTTTTTAATTACTTTTACCTCATAGTATTCTCAGACTGGACCTCACATTGAGTTCAGAACTTGTTTTATGAGAGTATTTGTTTTTAAGGTGCTCTCCATTTCAGATCTAAATCTGTGTTCTTCATTTATATACTAATTTTATGGAACAGTGCCTTCTGACATGGTTGACTGCACATCATTGTCAAAACCATGAGAAAACACTTGCAAGTTGTGTTCAGGCTTCACTTTGTCTTCTCTTTGTTTGCAATTTATATTAATAATTCTAGGGACAGAATGAGAAGTTTGGACTACGCTTTGTAACATAGTCATATGTATTCAAATCTAATGTTTCATTAAGCCATATGATCTCAAGTATAATCTTTTTATGGGATTGTTTTGAACACTTGGCTTCTCTTGTGTCTTAAGAAGTAAGCCACTATTGCTATTAAATGATGGTGAGAGACAAAGTAGCAGAGCAGTTTTGATCATCATATTTGAATATAATCAGGTCAAGGACAGCCTGAGTACTTGTTTGATGTGTTGAACTAATACATGATCTCCAGATTTTTGGGTAATAGGGAACAGCAGGCTGTATGGGATGCTTTAGTGTAGGTGCACTTGAAAATCACACAATAGTGGAATAACTTGAAATAGCTAAAGTTATGTCACTGAAAGGTTTTTCCCAGCCCTGCCCTCTCCTCTCTGCCTCTTCCAGTGCATCTCTATGTCATGAGTTTAATACATTACTGAATGGTGCCTGTGCTAAACCTCCACCAGAGATATTTAGGCTGCTCTTGAACTCTACGTGAGAGGAACAAATTGCAAGCTAGAGAGACGAGGTTTAAACTCAGGCGGTGTTGGGATTTCCTCTGGAGAGGCAGGCATATTCTCCGAAACTAGCTGCCAGACATCACGGGGCCACACCTGGGAGACGTTCCTATGCTGGAGGAAGGCCAGACCATGATTTTTGTACTCAGTCTGTGGAGTTCCCTCTCTTTGTGAAGGCAAGGGGAACATTGCCTTCAGCTGTTTGTGGTTGATAGTTCTATATAAAGCAAAAGTGTACGTGGATGAAAAGTCTGAAATAATAACCTATTTTCAAAGTCAGTGAAACAGTAGTTGCTGCTTTTTTCTGTGTAACGATTAAAAAATTGGGGTTTGTTTAACCTGAAGAATGCTCTGGTAGTTTGATTGTAATTTCATTCACTGCTTTTTCTGGCCAATTTCAGTAGAAAGTGAAACCTGAAGTGAATGGTTTGCAGCAGGAAACACCGTTTGAGTATTTCATAAAAAGGAAATTGGTACGAGTTAATGAGAAATGTTTACGAAATGTGCTAGAGAGCTTTTGCTTAACATGTTGGTGATAAGGCTAGAGAGGTGTTTGCTAATCAAGGACTGTATTCTGCAGTTCTTAATTCTGATACAGTAGTTGTGTTATGAATAAATGTCAGATGCACAGCTCTTCATGGAAAGAAGAGCTCTTAATCTTTGGAAAGGATGGAAAAATAAGAAGGGTGTATTCTAACATTTATCTATAGATCTGAAAAGCTTGCATTGTAGGTGATTGAGATCATCAAGACTATCTTCCTAGGAAAACTAATGCATCTTTCTGTGCAAAAATGGAACATATTTAGGGATGTGGATTTTTCTTGTCAAAACATGTTATAGCAGAAATTCAGGATCTTACATTTTTGGATCTTAAGTGTTGTTAGCTTTGATGCATGAAATGAGGTTTATTTGGAAAAGTTTGGATTGTTTTGCATTTTCGTGGTTTTATTCCTGAGATTTTTGAAGGTGAAACAGTGGTGGTTGAATACTGAGGTTTAGTTTCAAAAATAACCATTCAATAACTAAATTGTTCAGTGTAAAATTTTATCATGAATGTATTAGCTGACAAACTTGTCAATGTGTTTAAAAACAGTTGTAAATAATGACAGTTGCTGAGTAGAAAATAATATTGCAGAAGAGATAAAAGTCAAAATTATTAGTGAAAGTGAAATTAAATGGCATGTTTTAGCTACTGCTAACCTCTACAAGTAAACAAGTTCTTAGATTTCAGCCAGTTACAGTTTAAAACTGTAAGATGCCAACATAGATCTCAAGACCAGCCCATGAAGAACCTTAGATAATAGGTACACTGTACAGTGCAGTAATGTAGTGTGATGCTGAGAGAGCTGACAAAAGTATATTATTTGAATTTTTGGGATGTACTATTCTGACCTTATTTTTATATGCAAATTTTAACATTATAAAATTGCCAAATTAGATTTGCATAGAGGTTTGAGTAAGTTGCCTAGTGGTCTTCAACTGAAACCCATTTCTGGGACCACGTAAGGAACACTTTACGGAGTCACTTCAGAAAACCAATTGAGGGCTGGCTCACATAAGTACATTTCATTCCCCAAGTCAACTTTAAGATGCTGAAAGGTTTAAAGTGTTTCTAAAGTAGACTTGATTTAAGGAAAAATGGACAAGTGACATTGTGCAAGCACATGGTGTGTTCTTCCTGCAGTGGTTAATTGATACTAGAGGAGTAATTCAGTGTACTTTGTAATCCCTTTTTTATCAAAATACGTAAATTACTTTAAGGAGGATTTACTGCTTGTGTCCTTGAAGGAGAGTAGAGTTAAAAAATTGCATATAGGTCTCTGATGGGTTGGGGAGTCTTACACAAATTCCTACTGAGCCTTCACTGGGGTAAGCTGTAGTTCAAAACTCACAGTACAGTTTAGAGAGATGCTGTTGATTTCATATTGACTCAGCAGACCATAATGCACCTTTTCCCGCCCCTAGTGCTTGACAAAAATAGACTAATCTTCCTGAGTCCTGTGAGGTGTAGCATTAACTGTGTGTTAGAACTGCATGCCCTCGGGCTAATGTACCTGAATAGACCTTGGGAGTTGCTTCTGGGCTTGGGAAGAAAATTAGGAGGTGCCATCATGCAACACCTCACAGAAGATTTAGAGAATAAAACACAGCAGGAGGAAAGGAAACAATGCCAAGCTTGTGGCAGCCCTGTCCAAACAGTTAGTTTTACTTGCCTAAATATTATCACTGTCAAAGTCGCAATAAGAGATTGTTTACATACAGCATCAGGTTCCAATATGATGTATTCTTGCCTTCAAAAGCAGTGGAACAAGGAGTTAAACCTAATTTTTTTTTTAAACTGGGAAGTTCTCTTTCAAATGCTTTCCTCACTTGCATAGGTAATTAATAAGAGAATAGTAGCTGTTTGAAGCAAATGACCAGCCAGGAATAGCTGTGCACATTTATAAGGTTGTTTCTTTGCCTGTTGCAATGTCATGTGATTTTGTCATATCTTACTTTGTTTGAAAAGTACTATGTATACATATGTATTTACACATCTGTCGAGATTGAAGCACTTGTGTATATGGCAGTGTCTCTTAGAACTCACTTCCTATACTAGATGTTGTTGAGCGATGTAGTTCTGGGTTTATTTCGAGACTGAGTTTTAGTGTGTTTGATTTGGGGAGGACCTCCCTTAGAATTTTTCAGCTAGCTAAAAAGAAAGTTGAGACAAACCTCGTGTGGTGGAGGGGACACCATCCATGATCTGTGGGAAACAAGCTTTGTTATGAATCTTGAAGTATTAACACAGTGAAGTGAATGAAAGTTTTTAAACCACTGGTAAGAAATGCCATCGTACCATTTTCAAAGTGGTGAGGTCTACATTTTGTATGTGCTAACTTGGAGGTTGGATATAATCTGGTTTTTCTCAGTTGCATATTTGGTGGCAAAAAATGTTTGTCAAAGGCATGATTTCACCTGATTAGAAAATAAACAGATTTTTCCTGGCCAAATTAGTACAAGGTTGCTTTAAATTAGGATAAATATTTTTATTAATAACACATTTTAGCATGTGGTTTGTCTTTGAAAAAGAGGATTATAAACCAGGCGTCTGATTTTAATAAAGAAATACTAGTCTCACTTTACAGGCATTTTCCTTATAGAAATAAACAAATTTGAATATGAATTAATCTCTTTTCCAGATCATAGGGAAGAGTAACTTTCTTATATCTGGCAAGCATTGGATAATATCCACCAAGTCTTAGTGGAAGAGCTGAACATTAGGAACTTAAGCATAGCATGTGCTTTGATTTTGAACTTTTACAGAGAAATTATTTTTTTTTTTTTAAATGGAAATTGGCCACCCACAGATGGGTGGTGTGAATTTGGAATCTGTAGGAGTCACAGCCATACGGTTTTTAAAGTTTCTCTCTGTGTGCAGATTAACTGCACTGATGCTGGGTGTGGAGTTAAATGGGAGCGCATCAGAACATTTCAATTCAAGTTGTGGGGATTTTAGGCAGTTCCTTACGTATCTTTCCCTTGTGGAAGTGATTAGTCCACCTGTGCCTTGAATGATCTGCTAAACACTCAGAAAAGGTGCTCCTTGCAGACTTCATGTTAATAAAGCAATAATCATCCCAAGCAGCAGAGTGCTCTGGCCATGGGCTACAGGCTCTGGACAGTAGAACTCTTGTTTCCTTCCTCTGTGCTTGTCTTTTGGTGCTGGCCTGTGTTCTCCCTTGCTCTAGCCTTACACCTAAAGAATGTAATCTGTATGATCATTTCTACTTAATTATGCTTTCATCATTGTTTAAACTAATTTTCTTTGGTTACTTACTATTTACTCTTCCTCACTGCCTTGTCTCCTTTTCTTCCTTCATTCTTTGCCTGTCTCACCACTGTCTTGCAGTCTGGTGTATGTCCCACTCCCTGCAGTCCTTCAGGTTTGTTTCTGCAGTTTTGTTTTGTCTCTTGGTTTTCACTGGGAGAGTGGTTCTGTTATTCCTGTGCTTATTTAAATACACCTTCATATTTTTCTGCTTAGCAGATAAGTGCCCACTACTCATGAGAACTATAGCTCTACTGAAATTCCTGCAATTCAGCTTATCTTCGTCATGAACATGAGGCTATCTTCCTTCATTTTTGACCTCTAAAAAATAAACATTCAAGCCTGATTTTATTTGCTTCCTTCTGCATCTGATTCAGAGCATATTTTTATACTACAGCGAGACAAGTCTTCGATGCTGTCTTGCACCAGCAAAGCTCAGAAAAGGAAAGAGTTCATAGCACTGATATTATGAAGAAATTTTATTTCCTTTGTCTACACTGAAAAAAGCCCTGATCCAATACTCCGGAAAAGAAGTTGCAAAGAAAGAACATAAAATTTCCATGTATAGTGTTCAATAAAGTTATTTTGTAATTTACAAGCAGTAAGATAATGTCATTTGCAAAGTCTCAAAAGGAGGTTTTAACTGGACTATATATTTCCTTCTCTTAGTTTTAAAGAAAGATAACATTAAAGAGCAGTCAGTTTGGAATGCACCAGACAGGTGTTTAGGAGAGATCATTCATGTACCTGTCTATGCTTCATGTATTTATTTATCTGTAACATGTATTTTTCAATGTGTGTGTATATGAGCTGCTGTGATGACTCAAGAAGTCAGAAATGTAGACATGTACCAGATTCACTTTTCCTGACTTTCTCAAGGGTTCATTTATCAAATTCCAAGATGAAGTTACCTGATTCCTAATTTAAAACTCAATAAAAGAACATTGGATCTGAGAGGAGGGCTTAGCTTTTGATTTCTAATCAAATCAATACATAAAAATGTGGCTGAAAACTACTAGTGGTGTTGGAATATGGAAAATAGGGCTTGTGTTATAGAAAAACAAGACAACAGAAAGTACTTGGGTGATAGCACGTTTTGGAAGGCTGGATTATGAACTTCAGAAGCTGATCAAGATCTCTGCAGAGACAATGCTACACAGAAAATAGCTAGAGTCTTGTGTCAGTGCACAGCTCTGGGCTGACCCAAAAGTATCAGGGAAGAGTAGTGTGCTCTATGGTGTGTTCGTGCTTTTATGGTGCATTTCTGCTTGTGTGTTTGCAGAAGCAGAGACTCCAGACAGTGCTGGCAGCCTGACTTCTCTGAGGCATACAAAAGAAAAAAGCAACCCTCCCCCTGCACTGTGAATGATGTACTAACTTTTGTGAGTGGAACACTGGTATCAAGTCAGACTACAGGGCCATTGTGGTGACTTCAGTTCCTTACCTTCTCCCTTTGGAGAGGTCACAGCTTGGCTCTTCACACCCTTAAGTTGTGAAGCCCCTGGCTTTTTTCACCGAGACTACTGATATGAGTGTGCTCTGCTGTAGCAGGTCCTGCCAGCAAGGGCTGCTGTGCTCTGCTACCCTTGCTGCTGTTTTGCCCACTGGCAAGTGTCTGGGCATTGCCAGGAGGCGTGGAGAAGGGTCTTGTAGAATGAGTGAGTGGGACTGTTCAGGGTTAGTGTTGTTTCAAATCTCTAGGGGGGAGAAACAGTGATACTTGCTCATTTGTGTAGGAGCTAATTTGGATGTTGATGCACTGGTTTGTTTAGTATGCACACTTGTGCCTAATAATAGACAGCTCGATGCTAAAAGACAGGTTTCATCATCTCCTGTTGAGTAGATGGAGTATGTGCAAGTAAACCACCAGGGAATGTAGCCAGAATGTTTCTGGTTATGACTAAAAGGTGTGTGTCATTTAGGAGAGTGAATAAGTGTTAGTGAGCAAAAACTTTTTTCTCCTTATATACATTTTTCTGTGAGTCATGAAAGATATTTTATTACAATACTCTGTTGAGAATGAAAAGCCAAAAAGCTCAGTTATTTTCTAAATGGTTTTTCAGAAATGGAAAATGAAGATGAAAAAAGGTGCTGCTTTGAGGCAGTTGTTTTTGCACAAGCATGTGAGAGAAAGTGCTTTTGCCAAGTAAAAATAATGGAAACTCATGTAGAAAATGAGATGCTTTCTATGATAAGCCATAAGATTACTTGAAAAAGTTTTCAGTCCTCTGATAATGAAGCTAGTAATATAAACTTACTATTTTTAGATCTTGTTATGCTATTTATGTGCATGTTGAAAATAATTCGCTCAGGGAATGAAATTGGTCATTTTGGTAGTTGTGGTGTCAGAGGAACTACTGTTTCCTTGCTTATTTGCAAGTGCGGAGCTCTGGATATGCAGGGGAATTCATCTATGTATTTGATAACATGAGGTAAAATGTTAAAAGTTAAGTCAGCATTCTCAGACACGTGTTGTGACCTGATACCACTGTGTCAAAGCTGTTTGGCTGGTAGGAAAGAATCTTTCTGACAGAGTGCCTCAGACCTTATGATGCCTTTAAATTGACCCATGTTAGTTCACTTGGCAGACTAAAGTCTTAAGGGAAAAAAAAAAAAATGCCCTTTCTGTGAAGCTTCGCATAGATAGAGGAGCCCTGAACTGGCAAGGCAGTGAATGGTGTCAGAAGCCCTTTTTCCTTGCTGCTTTGTTGGATCTTAGTGAGTTGTAGTAGAACTTGTTCTGAAGCTGGAGACCATGTGGTGTATGTTCTGAGTGTCACAGACAGTGGGAAACATAAGTACAACAGTAATCAAAAATTCATTGAAAAAATTAAACTTCTGCTACAGTAGTCTGGCCTGTTTGTTACATATGTAACACCTAATTTTGAATGAGAACTAGAGCTTCATTATAGTGTAAAATCAATAGTTGTCATTTATTCTATGCAGGTCTTAAGGGCTTTTTTCCATATTCTACAGACCAAATGATACAAAAAGTCTTGTCAAAGAGTGGTTTTAATGGCTGGATTATTCTTGAACAGCAGTAATTAAAACTTTGCAAAAGTTAAATCTAGTTTTAGAACAAATGCTGTGCCTTATACTGAGCAGATCCACATAGCTCACAAAATCTACCTTGTGTATGCTCTGCATGCTGTAGGTACCTCAGCTAAAGCAACAAGCTAACTGTGTTAATACTGCTAACAGAGCAAGTTATATATTGATGTTTGTTTCTTTTTGTGAAAAACAGGTTTGGTTTCAGTTTTATCATGTTTTCTATTTTGAGTTGGTGTTTTTGTAATCTCCAATCCCTTCAGAAACTGACAACATCAATTTATTTGAATGAGATTTTTCCTCTTCCTCCACTATCTTATTCACCTTCCTCCATCTTTCTCCAGTGTTCCTCCTGGTGCCATCTCTCCTATGTCCCAACACTTCACTCTCTCCAAATTCTCTGACTTCTTTGCTCTCTGAAGATTACATTTCATGCATCTGCCTCATTGCTTTATTTCACTGGTTTTGATACTGTCTTGTCCTTAAGATTTTTAGTATGAGTGCAACAACGGAATTTCTGTGCTGTTGGAAATACCTGTGAGCAGTAAAGTTAGTATTTGCCAAGTAAAAAGGGAGATATATTGAGGGACAAAATTTTAAGGAACCTTACGGGTAGTGTGGGATAAAATGAAAAGCTGTAATGCTGAATGGCTTTTTTTTGAAATTTCAGTGTTGAGGCTGCTTCATTCCCTTGGTTTAATGTTCTTCAGCTTGGGTACATTTTAACTGATTTCTGTTTTAGATTTGAAATTTGATATTAAAAGATGAAGGTAGAGACATCACTCAGGTTGCTGTTGGACATGAACTACAGTTTTGAATTTGAAATTCTCCCCCATTAACATTTGACTCATGGAATTTTAACACCCTTTCACACAAGTACTGCCTTTCATTGAGACTATAATGCCAATAACAAACTCCTAGGAGAATATTGGTATCCGATAAGGTTTATCTTGGATGTTGTATGTTGGGTAAAACCAGAGCACTTACACAAAGTTGACTTTGTGTAAAATGGCACAAAGATTACAATGTATTTTTTTTCCCCAGTGTTATCTACCCAAAATGACTTTGTTTGTTACCTGCCTGTTGTTCACGAAGTATAGCCTGATGTGTCATCTGGGTGCATCTGCTTGCCTGCAGTTGATCTTGCATTTGTTCAATGTGGGCCACTGCTGAGATTGACTTTAGTGGGACTAAATAATGTTTGGGATATTGAGTTTGGTTTGAACTCACCAAATTGAACTGAAATACCCAATTAAATTCAAGAGTTTCATTGGATTTTTATGCACTACTGGTGTTTTTATCATGAAGGGCTGGAACTGAAGTTGGCGTTAGATGAAGTTTCATGACCAGTTGCCAGTCGAGGATGTGTTCCGTTCTGGTCTCTTTCATTCTAAACATTCTAACTGTTCTTATTCTATCATGTTTTTAAGCACAATTTCACAGCAAATATTTGGAAATGCCTTTAAACCCTACAGAGTAAAAGTGAGATACAGTCTGAGCCCTAAGAGGCAATCTTAATGTTAGGAGCTACTGCCTTTCCTTTGCTGCCTCTGTTGTGGCAGCATACCTTCTGAACTGGGAAATACACAGAGGAGCTCAGCTGCCCTTCAGAATAACATTTTAAGAAATTTGTCCCTCCCTCTCTCTGCAAATCAGGTCTCAAGCATAGCTTATGACATGAACATGCCTAGTGATGGGTTAGAACAGCACAGAAAGTAGCAAACAGAAGTGCACGGCAAGAAACGAGTGAGAAAGAGCACAGGGGCAGAGGACAGAAATTTTTGAAGTCAGTAGTGCTGATGAAATCCCAAGATATCTTAATAGTAAATATTACTATATTGCTAGTGATAGGTATCTGTGGTTTGTTCTTCATCACAGTATCTACATCTAAAATAAATAGTATGATCCCCATTCACATATTTTAAGAACTCAAAATTTTGTTTTCAACCTCCAGACAAATGAAAACTAAAGAGCATAATTTTAAAAATTAGAGGAATCGCCCTTTCTCTTTGTTATGCAGTTCTGCAGTCACATTTTGAAAGTGCAGTGCTTTTTCTGAGGGGAACAATCTGCAAACTGCTGCATGTCCAAGTCAATAAAGCAAATAAATATTTAAGCAGTCTCAAATATAATAGTGAATTAGTTTCCCTCATTAATTTTGTAATTTTCAGTCTAAGGAGCCAGTTAAAGGTGTAAAGGTGAATTAGGTACAAACGTGATGGGAATATAAGTATTTCCTCATATTTTCTTTCACTACTATGAGTGCAGTTAAATTTCTTTATCTAAATGAATAGATAATTAGGGAGAAACGCAAACTACTGCTCTTAGCAGGTTTCTGTAATAGAAGCAGATAATTTTGCCATTTCCACTGCAGAATGTCTTCTCAAATTTAACGTTTAAAAAATCCTTTATCAAAGCTGATGATTTTTAAAATGAGTGGAAAACAGTGGCATGTCAGAGTTATGATATCCTGTTTACTGTGTATTTTTCATAGTGTTTGAAGGCAAGTGTGCACTGCTGTTCAGCCAGACTGACCCAATCCCTTGTCTCTTCTGGAAGAGATCTGTAAGAGTGTGAGGTCTGAAAGATAGCTATGGGCTTTTGGAAGCCCCTGTGAGAGAGCTGGAGAGTAATTATATCAACAAGAACAGCTCACTTCCTTTTACTCTGCCCACTGTAGCAAGGGAATTTTTTTTTTCCTCTCAGAGAATAAGGGCACATACAGTGTGTGTTTATGCCTAATAAATATTCTTGTCTTTATGTATTGGAGTAAATTCAGTTCATGGTTCAAGTGGGACTGTTCAGCAAAACCAGTGCTAATTGAATTTCTATAGTCAACGGTTCAAGTAAATTCAGAAAAGGGAGAAGCATGGCAGTGGTTCACTCAGGACAGGAAGAGAAAGATCTTCCTCTGCTTTTAGCAAAAGAGAGGAAGAAAAGCTGCATTGCACAACCTTCTCTGAATATCCTTCTTGCTGGGCTCTAAATTGACGAGGAATCTGTTTAAATATTGAGGTGAAATAACACAGTGGGAGTGAGACGACCACATGTCACTAAAACTGCAGGATGCGTATCTGAAACAATTTTGGAGGTGCAATCAATAATGAATATAAAAGCACTAATTTCCTTCTAAAGCATTCGTATGCCAATTTTAAACATCCAAGGTCAAGAACATACAGAATGTGTAGACATAGTATACAAACTGTTGATTGCAGTTTTTACACTTTGTTCTTTTCAAGACATGTAAAAATATTCTTCTGAAGTCTGTTAAACAGCAAAAGAAATGTAGCTTTGATATATGCCCATTCTTATTTAAAAACACCTACTCAAAGTATGAATACCTTTGACATCTCATTGTTCAGTCATTAGGGATTTTAAAAGGAATGCTTACATTTAGGAAAAAGTATTAAACTGTCCTATGTAAAATGCAGAAAAAAACCCCCAATTTTTCCCATGATTGACTGTCATGACCTGTATAAAATATGGTAAAAAAAAAATAAATGTGTCTTCAATAAGTGTGTTCAGAAAGCTCTGAAAACAAGCACTTGATCAAAGTGAATACAGTTTTGATGATGCTGTTTTTAAGTACAGGTTGTCCTATACTATCCTTTTCAGTCCCCATCTTCAGAAAGAAGGCGGCCTGCATCATGCTGTTATTACTGTTCAAGTGCTCTGTTCATAACACAGCAGTGCTTAAACTAAGGTTGCTGTTACTTAAGCAAGACCTTAAAAAGAAAAAAGAAAACCCAAATAACAACAAAACAAAAAACCCCACAAAAAACCCACAACAACAACAAAAAACAAAAACAAACCAAAAAACCCCAACAAGCTGAAAAACCAAACCCAAACTTAACCCCCCTGAAGACATGGTGAGGGCTGGAAGGTATTCATAGAATCAAAACCACGAGCTGCAGACAGGAAGCAGCTGCTAGAAATTGCTCACCCCGTGCTTGCTTTGAAGAGTGTCTCAACCTTTTGGACAAAATGAACCAAGAGATGAGTAGGGCTGTGCTGCTTGTGCAATTTGGACTTTTTGAGATCCTTGCAAAAGAAATCTGTCAAGGGAAGCTTTCATGCTTTTGTACTAGCAACTGTAGCCTTATCACTGACCTAAAACTTGGGGGGAAAAAAGGTATTTTAAGCACAATTTGTGTCCACAATTGGATATTGATTATTAAAGACTTGTTCATTATAGTCCTAATAACATGGCATTGAGTTTTACAGATTCCTGGAGAGCATCTGATTTTGCTTTTCCTCTAATATTTAGGATTCGTGTGTGCAGTTATGTCATCCAGTCTCCCACTGTTCTAGTTCAGGCATTTGCATGATCAGACTTATCTCCTCTGACAAAAGGGATAAAATGTTAACAATCTTGAGCGTCCAGAAGTGGTAGGACGGCTTTGGATAGTAAGGGGTCCAACTATTGCTATTGTTGGAAACAACATTTTTGCTTTTAACTACTGACCTAAAGAAAAATGCTGTGGATGCTTTTCATCTGTAATATAAACATATGACATCAAGTGTTGCTTGGTATAATTTAGAGATGTGAAAGCAGAACTCTGTTTTGGGTATTTCTAACTTAATGTCACATGTTCCAGTTTTTACTAAAAGGGGTAAATATGCTTGACCTTAACCTGTCCTTTTGGATGTCAGGTCATCTGTCCTTATATCTTCCAGAGTGGTTTTTAAAAATTATTTTACTGTCTTTGCCTTCCTGGTACTAAATTGCCCTTCTCACCTCTTCTCCTTATCAGGTTTTGGAAAAAACATTGCATATTCTATAATTGTTGATTCCCCAGGGTTTTTGAAGTCCTAGCAATTTGCATCTCTGTACTCAGCTTATCTACACACAGAAAGAGGCAACACCCAGGAGGTTTTTTTTTTTTTTTTTAAACTCCGGAGAAAGTTCCCTGCTGGTTTTTTGTGGAGGCACCGACTGGAGAAAATGGATATGAGATGAGACATGCCTAGGGCAATGCATGTATGGTTTGAAGGTCTGCATGCCCGGAGCCAGCAGCACTTCTGAGCTCACCCCTCGCAGCTGGGAACTGGGGCTCAGTGCTTAGAGGAAATGTGCATGACTGCCCAAACCAACTTTTACAGCAGTCTTACCCTTGCAGCCTCTGCATGAAAGCATTTGGCACCTGCTTTCAAACCTTTTTTTCCAGAGTTGCTGGCAGGCTGCTGTCAGTCCCAGAGACTTCACTTGGGGTTGTGGATTTCTCTGCCATGGGACAGTTGGTCTATTTTCCTTACTGCTACTATGCCAGCACTAAGCCTGGATGGAAAAGAGGGATGAAGTAGTCCTCAGATTTGTTTCCTGAGGATGTAGTCCAGTGCAAGTGGAAGAATGGACCTAGACTGCGAGAGAGGCCAGAATGAGGGTAGCTGGAGGTAATGTCAATGACAAATCAGGCAGTATCCCACAGCTGGAAAGTTAATCTGTGGCTTTCTTGGATTGTACCTATCAGTGCTCTACACCTAAAGCTGGGATTTGATAATTTGAATGATATAAAAATTGCTATTCAGCTATATATGAAGTTTTGCTTAATGAAACCCATACTATTACATTTCTCCCTTGTGAAGGTCTGCAGTGTCTTCCCCAGAAGATATTGATGCAGGTGCTGAGACTGTAAATTGTCTTTCACATCTTTGTGTCTGTATGACTTTGATTCTTCAGTGCACGTGATAATAGTACTTAGTAAAGGGATATTTTCCCAGCTGGTATTTGAAATTTGCTTTTTGTTTTTAAGGGACTGTTAGAGGAGCCACTATGTTAAATGTATGTTTGCTTTTAGGATATGGTTGTCCTTTTCTCCTCTCCCCCCACACCTCCCACCCACCCACCCAAACA
>VXAU01006133.1:862089-1061857 GCA_013399695.1 Formicarius rufipectus | reverse complement strand
AAGTTTTCATTCATTTTGCCTCTTGGAAGTGGCTTCATCCTTTTTCCTTCTCTAGGGGCTTGTGATTTGATTAAAAGTAACCTGAACCAAAACAGACTAACAGTATCAGAACACAGCAGATGGAGAGAAAATGTTCAGTTGAACAGTGAATATAATAATATGCTAATTAGATCAGCAGCTGTGTAATCACCACCTAGGTTGTCTAGCGACATGTCTTTTTTTTTATTTTTTATCATCTCTTAGCCAAGTAAAATATGAATGTAACATTTCTTAGAGGTCTTCTGCTTCAAAACTTAGTGATGGATTAGTGTGAAATATTACGTCTTCCTCACTGGTCGTCTCCTGCCCTCAAATGAATTATTGATCCAGGGTTGTCCAGAGCATGGCCTGGTAAACTCCACAGCAGCAAATGATAAATCTTTCTTAATGTAAGTCATTTGAAAATATGTACCACAATTTCATCTTCTCTGAGTGACAGAGACCTAAAATGATGATTTCCCTTTTCCCTCTTCTTCACCAATCTGAGATATGAGTGAAAACAACTTAATGAGAAGTCACTTGGCATGTGGACATGACTATCAGTTCTGGATTGAAAGTGTCCTGGATATTGGGGGACTTAAAATTGGCCTCATAAGAGCCTTATCCTAGTGCTGCAGAGCATATATTACTTCCTCTTCTCTAGGAACACTGGAGTTCTATTGGCATTAGCCTTGCTTTTCATCATCTGCCCAGAGCTCTGGGCAGTGTATTCTTATATCCAGATAATTAGTATATGCATGTGCTCATCTCAAGACTTCATACCTTTCAATGACCATAATTTGAGTCTCTGAAAGATTCTATAGTGAATTTCTCCTATAAAATTAATCCCTTTTATATTTTTCATGCCAAAACCTGTCTACTCTTCTTTCAGCCAAAGGTTTTAGGTTCTAAAGTGAGGGAAAAAAACGCAGAAAATGTAATGCAGCCCTGATAAGTAGTCTAAAGTATGTGTAAGCATTTTATATTCATGGTTGTCTTGCTGATAAATTTTACTAGGAAACCATTTGGAGACTTTTGTATTATTTTTCTTGTATGACAACCTGTCATTAATTAAATGAGCAAATACTTTTTTTACCAATGGAAATTTGAGTGTCGTTGAGACAGGCTTTTGAAGAAATTGATTCTTGAATTGACAGTGGTTACTTACACTATTGCATGCACATGCTAAGATTTTTGTCAGGTATGGGGAGTAAAGTATCCTTCTTTCTGGATAACAAATTACAGATCTGCTCACTTCTATGAAAAAGCAAATAGCAGCACTGTAATTTATTTGAGAAGATGGTATCTAAACCAGTCTTACACAGCCAACAGGCTGTCTTCCTGGCTAGACTTTAGCTTTACTGCTTATAAAACAGGTATTATTTTTGTAATCTACTTACACTGCTACACTTCTATATAATTCAATCAGCCAACCAATCAGAACTATTTCAAAGTCTCCTGATAAGGGGACATATTAGACATGTAATTATAGATTTAAAGTTTTCTTGAACATAAGAGTGCTCTTCCAACCTGGGAGTTTATCAGCTCTCTGAAGGATTAATTTTTCTTTATAATTGAAGATTTTTTCCCCTCCAAAATTTGACAAAGTAAAATAAAACTTGTTTATGAAGAAACCCATGTGACTGTATAAAGTAGCAGCAAGTCAAAAAGTAGGTTGGTATTGGAAACATTTTTCACTGGCAGATACCCACTTTGTTATGCTTTGTTTCCAGGTTTGCTAAATAAATTCACATCAAGGGAGGGAGTAAAGCAAAGTTTTCAACAAACTGCAGCACTCAACTACTATGCTAGATGCCCATATTTTGAAAAATTACTTGATGCATAATATAGTTGTGAATTCTTGGTGATTTACACTCTGTCTTAAAGAAACACATCCTGATCTAAGTGACTACATAGAAGCAAGTGGTTGATAATCTAACCACAAGTAATTCTTTCTAGGTTTTATTGGCATAAGCGATGAAACCATTGCCACCAACCTTTGTTGATCACTTAATATTTTCAGTTTAAGTAAACATCAGGAATATAAATATGGGCCTAGTCCTTACAGCAGCTGTCAGAAACAAGGAAATGTTGCCTGTGTGGGGAGACAGTGGGTTGCAAAATGATTTAATTCTGTTTCTTCTAAAAGTGGAAAAGTACTTAATGTACTTCATCTGTTTTTGTTTTTTATTTTTTATAACTAGATGATTTGCTAGTTCTTTTTAAAGAAACAACATTAAAAAGGGACATCAAAATACTTTATGAAGTCACATTTTAAATTCAGACACACCACTGCTATGGAAAGTAGTAAAACAGTTCCTCTAGTGTACTGCTGCTGTAAGCAGGCACAGGAGTATCTGATGCGATTTACTGAAGAGTATGGCTGCAGGAAATTACAAAATAATGTTTTGGCAAGGGATAAAGTCTTTACATATACTGGAGAGTCTGACCTACAACAGTAAGTCAAGTGAAACAATAATAAATAGCAAGCAAAAAAAAAAAAAAAAAAAAAAGGCAGCATAATTAATGAAGTAAAGAGTTAATGTGTAGTGTGAGACCATTGCTCTTGCCAGCAGTGCCTGAAACATGAGTGAGCAGCAGAGCCACTCACCAGGGTGTGGGCTGAGGTGTGCTTCCTGTTCCAGGGCTGTAGATTTGAATTTCATGGTGTATTTTGCGTAAATTTGCTATGTACTGTAAAACCAATGTGGATGCTCATATGTTCTTGAGGTGAGTGTGACTTTGATGTGACTTCTGAAGATTTGCTTAACCTCTGTCTGATGGTGTTAGGTAGTGCAAAGGAGCTGTACTGGGGCGGCTGAAGTGAGGCTTCCTTTTATAGCTGGAAATGTCTTGCTAACATCTTTCAGTTCCAGGTTCCCTGCAGGAGAGTCATAGAATTGTTGAGCTTTCAGTATGAAGGAAGGTAGACATCGTTTCTTTTTTCATGTGTTGTAGCTGGCCAGGCTGTCAAGGCAAATCTTTACTCAGTATCTGGTTTTTGCTGACTTTCCTGGTAATAGTGTGTGCAAAGGCTCTGTACGCTTGTTTATTGCAGAGCCAGGCATGGAAACCTTGTTCTGGACTTTGTACAAGCAAGGAGTGCTACTTTTGCACTTAAACTAAAATCCAGTTAGGTCTCATTCAAAGGTGCAGGAGCATTGGTCAGTGTCTTTGCTGTGGAAGAGAACTGGGCAATCATTTAGGGTAAAAGTGATAACAGCTCTGCTGAAAGGAGGAGAACAAGACAAAAAAAGTACATGAAAAGCACTAAATGGAATGTTATAGCCCTTAATGTGTATGGTACATAGTAATTTTGGAGTTCAGAATTGCACTATATTATACGTCTCTTATGCCAACTTTATAGGTCTTCCAACTAGTACTATTGGGAAAACCTCCTGAGTCTTTCTTTGTCAGTTGGAAAATCAGATGTTTTGCTGGATTTAATTTTGTTTCGATGAATGACTATTACAGTTCTGACTACTTATCTGACAACTCAGGCCATACATAGCAGCAAACATGGATCTTGGAATTTAGTTGTTCCAGTGGTTCAGAACCAAAGAACTGAAATTTCATGTGGAAGGAGAATCTTTCTTTTCCCCACTTTATGTTGGAGCAAAGACATTTACATATATGTGATATTGAACCAGAAGTGAGTGTTTCATGTGTGATTGCTGGTGTGAATATTCACGACATTTTCTCAGAATTTTTTAAGGAAACCACAACTGTGAGAAAAAGACCCCTCAGTAGACCTGGTTTTCTTTCTTGACAGAGTACTGTTTTAAGGTGTGGTTTTATAATAAGAGTGGTCAGTGGGTGAGCATTACCTTTTATTCTGTGGAAGTATTAATTATAAATGTCTGTATTTTAATCTTAACTGGAGACTGAGGTTCTTAAGGGTCTTCGGTTCCAAATTGTTATTTTGAAATAGAATAGTGATATCTTACCATTACCCTTCCCTCTTTTGTGATGCCAGTGTGGCTGTATTTAATCACTTCTGGAGAATGAAATGTGTCCCTGGTGAGATGCTGACAGCAGTTGTGATGATTACCATTTTCTTATCAGCAGATTACGCAGTGTTCAGTTTTTGATAGTTGTCTGTTGGTTTCCTAGCTTGTTAGTTTGCTCTTCTTGCAGTGCCAGACATCCTCTGTTCTAAGAGCAGTGAAAATTATTAGTAGTCTTCTGCTATCTCTAGTCACATAGTTCCTTTTCTGGCCTTTTATGCGTTCTCATATTCTCGTAAATGCACCTCTAGCTTCCTCAGTCTGTGTGGGGTGTCATCGAGTGTCACTGTGCCTGTCCTCTCCAAGTTTTCACATCAGATCCTGAAAAAGTTGTTCTTTTCTTCTGAATTTATGAATCTTGCTTTTGTTTGTGTTCATATTGATAACTGTGAAATGTAATTTGGCAGTACATTTTGAGGATTACATTTGCTATTTTTGTACCTAAAATTCATAATTTGTACAGCTTGGGGTTTTTTTTGTGTTGTCTTGAAGCAACCATAATTAGCTGTGAAAAGTAACACTCTCTACTGGGTTTAATTATGGTAGATAAGTGAGAATCCCTCTAAGGAAAAGGGTCTGCGTGGGTGGAATAGTTTGCAAAAGATTTTTTGTGTGCTGGGAAATAACACGTTGAAACAAGAAAGGGATATTCAGTTCACCAGATTTGCCACCCTTTGTTTTGAGAACCTTTAAAGCTCTCCCCGTGATTTTGCCAATCAGCGTCCACCCATCGGTCAGATCATTTTGCCAGCTATTGAATTTTCAGTTAGCTTCCCATAGTGTCTTGTCTCCTATGGCTTAGCAGTCCTTCCAACCCTGCACTGGGATTCTTGTTTGTGTAGAGGCATGTTTGGGTCTGGTATGGAAACCACAACTCCCTTGCACCAATAACACTTAGTAAAGGCGTCTTTTTTCCCTTTAGACCTTTTGATTAATGTAAAATAGTTTTAAGGGAACTTTATAATTTATTCAATCAGCTTTTATTCCCAAATCCTAAAACTTATCCTAAGCCATATTGCAATTCTTCTGATCAAAGCTGAGTACGTGCTCCAACCTTTGATTATGTTCATAGCATATTTATTTGTTTTTATAATTCTGTTTTTGCTGTAAGGCAAAACCAGGTTTTGTGACACTAATTTTCACAGCAGCTTAAATGGAACCCCAAATGTTCCTTTCACAGGAGTAATCTAATGTTAATTCTAAATTTTTCTTGGTTGCATGAGATATAATTTACTTTGGAGGCTTTGTGACTTCAGTTTAAGCTCTGTATTTTGTGATTATTCTCTGTGGTTTTGACTTTGTCATTCTTCTGTGTAAACATGTAATTTTACTTCCTTTGAGAGATGCACTTTTAACTCTCTTTTATGGTCAGGATAGTCTTGTAATTAGAATTTCAAAAATAAACAGTTGAAATTGTAGACATTGTTTCCAAATGCCATGAAATTCAGAATTACTATACTGAATTTTGATACTGCTGATAAAAACCTTTGGAGATTTCTCTTCAGCTCAATATGGATTTTAAGTTGAAAAGATCCAAGCTGAAACTTCTGGGAATTTTGGGGGAAACCTTGTCATTGGAAGTATGGAAATTCAGAAAGGATGTAATTTTTGGGTCTTTTTCTCTCTCTAGCAAACAAGTGCTGAGTATAATAGAAAATATTTGTGACAAAGGACATGATGAGCAGGGTCAAAAACAATAGAGTTGGCAGCTAAACAATTGTACATGTGTGACTGTATGTGCGTGTATTCCTCCCTCCTAATGCTCTCCCTTGCTTTTTGCATAACCCTCAACGCTTAGAAGAGCTATTTGCTTACAAGAAGACCTTCCACACTGCTGTCATACTCTAAAGGGGGGTGGGGCCAGTTCCGCGCACACCGTGCCTCACCTAAAAAATCCATTGCGCAGGCTTATCCCAAAAATCTTCGTTCGCGAAGTCTAGCCAACAACAACATACTCTAAAGCCACGAAGCTTCGGGGCTCCCTTGCTCGGCGGTGGCCGCGGGGCCGGTGGGCGGTGATGGACCGATCGGTCCCTGCGCTCCCGGGCGGCGCCGCTGCATCCTCGACTGCCTTGGGCTCTGGCTCCCTCTGCGGGCCGCTCTTGCCGAATCTCAAACACCTAGGGATTCATATCTGCTCCTGCAATGAGAATCCCATATGTTTAGAACGGTCTGTAAGATAAACTTTGTTTGCAAGTGCATCCAGGTCCAGTTGCGAATTGAATGTCTGGTTTGTGACATATTACCTGGTTTTAAATCCACTTAAATTGGCTTTTACTTTTAAAGGAGTTATCTTTTCCTCTCCTTGTGGTTCTATCACATCACCCAGTACAAAACCACCTAGGACCAGCTAGTGGGAATTCTGTGGAAGTACAGTGCACTCAGTGTTTGGCAGAGCCAGATTCTGTGTCTGTTTATATAATTTGCAGTAGTGCTGATGATAGTGAAACAATAGAGAACAAAATGTTTTATCGCTTCTGTTCTACAATTAATCATATTGTTTCCTTCCTCTCCAGGTGATAGAAACACTTTCAAAACTTTCTCGCACTCCTATTGCATTAGGCACAGGAATAAGGTATGTTATTGCCTAATGGATGGTGGGAGTAATGCCTCTGGCATGGTGCTCCTTGGAAGGATTGTTAGCGACCATATAGGCTGTGTCCCCCACTAAGAACTTGTATAGTCATAAGCCAGATTACTCTGTGGGCAGCTAACCAAGCCCTTGGACCTCTGAGGAGTTATGAAAGGGGTTTAATTATATTGTGCTAATTCACAGTCTGAATATGTATATATTGTTCATCAGAGAAAGAGGGGAACATACAAACATATTAGCATACAGTAACCTGTGACAAAGTCTTGAAAACCAAACAGAAATCATCAGTATGGCTAAGCTAGTGCTGTGTGTAATTAATACTGGTTTTTTTCTTTCTATAGGCCCTTTCCTACAGAAGAAAGCGTTGATGATGATGATGTCTACAAAGGTCTTCCTGATTTAATAGAGTATGTTGTAAATACTTAAAGATTTTGGCTTTCAGTGGCATGCTATTATTTATATAATGTTATCGAACATATAGTGTCAATAAGAATGGGATCCTTATTTGACTTAAAAATAGTTTGTTAACAATTATGATGACCAGGAAGAATTAATTACGAAAGCTTGTTTGAATAATTGTGATACATTTGTATATGTAAGGAAGCTTGTTTCATAGAGAGGACTGGTAGCAAAGTAAATAATGTGTTTCTAAATTATCTCTGCACTATGAGAATGCTTTCAGAAAATTGCAGTATCAGCTGTAAAAGACCCAAGGAAATTGACTTGAACTTGCAAGTAAAATGCATGTTTGGATCATAATTCAAGTGGGTCATTTCCCTAAAGTCAATTAAATTCTTCATATGTATGCATTTGCCTCTTTTGACTGAGTGTAAATGTTTCTGTCCTTACTCTACCCTTTTGCCAGCTTTTGTTCCCTGGTGGTAGAATGGAGTGTGTCTGCTGCATCTGACAGCTGTCAGTGTTTAATATGAAGTGCTGGGACACTATCACTGAAAGCTGAAATATTAGACTAACCTGTTAGCACTGAAATCCTTCTGAGGAAAAACTGTCCTTCAACAGGAAAAAATCTCACAATTATCAGCACATCCAATCCAGTTTCTGTATTATTGTGACTGGGGTGCTTTTAGTATCTTTTAGAGTTCTTTTGTAGACGTATCCTGAGAAATAGGAGTAAAAGGTATTATGGGCTTGATGCTAGCATAAAGTAGATAAAACTAGCAGGACTAATGAACCTGAATTAGCTGACGGTAGAGTTAAGCATTAATTTTATGCCTTATTTCTGTAGTTTGATATTGGTAGGACATTTCTTGTGAAAGGTCTAATTTTCAGTTTGCTAGGTTACTTTTTTAAGTAGCTGAAGGTTGCCATGAGGTGATTAAGATACTAATTTATGGTGTGGATGTACAGTCTGAGGCTCTGGCTCTGCAGTCCTTAGCGCATTTTCAGAGTCACAGAATCTTCTGAGTTGGAAGGAACCCACAGGGATCATAGAGTCCAACTCTTAAGTAAATCACCTATACAGGGATCAAACCCACAACCTTGGTGTTATTAGCGCTGTGCTCTAACCAGTTTTACCTCTGATAATATTTTCTTTAGTCAGAAGACTTGCAACAGTGTTTCACATCCAAGTGCAGTGGGATGCCAGGTGGTAAGGAGAGACAGCTCCTCTTCACTGGTGGTATTGGAAGAATGGTCAAAGAGAAGAGTACAACTGGATAGTAGCTCATGACTAAACTGTCCTCACATATTGCTTTTGCTGTCTTGTTTAGTTCCTGTGTGGTTCTAAAATCACACAGTCTTCAGTATGGTGTTGATCTTGTAGAAATGTGTATCAAGCACATTGAAAAAAGAGAATTCAGGGACTTAATTTCCCTTCATTACTTCTTTTCATTAGATATTCTAATAATTAATCTGTCTGTTTACTGAAGTAACTTTTCCTATGAGGAGTAGTCCCTTGCAGACCTGATGGTATTTTGATGGTTCTGCACAGCTTTTTTCTTATCTTTTCAGTGAAACTGGTGTTGAAGAAGATGAGGAGTTGTATGATTGTGTCTATGGAGAAGATGAAGGTGGGGAGGTTTACGAAGACCTAATGAAAGATGAGGCAGCACAGCAACCTGTACGTTTTCCAATCCCATGCTACTTTGGAATAATAGCAGTTAGTTCTTGGAAAGTTGAAGTTATCTCTTTATAGCTAGTTTCACTCAAACTTCACTCATGCTCAGCTGTATCCTAAGTTGTCATGTAAAGTACTTTTCCTCCTATGTAAGACTTTGCAGGCTGGGAAAGGGTCAAACATTTTTTGAAACAAAGGAATTTTAAAATTAAATACAGTAATTACTTTGTTTACTAATTGTGAGTAGTAAAATTTACCAGCTATGTAGGAAAGTCTCCTACCTCCAAAAGTGTTAAAATATTGTGAAATGTTGTTGTTTCAGCCATAATTTGGACCACTAACCTATCAAGAACAACAGTTGTTTCATACTAATGAATTTTCTGCTTATTCAACCATGACATTTTTGTTGATCATTAAGTTATTATCTTATGAAGTAAACTGTTCCACTGAATTTTCTCTGGCAGTAACTGACCTTTGAAGGTTTCTTTCTCTTTCTCACCTGTACTGGTATTCACACATTATTTCTTATTCCTGCTCTCCTTTTTGTTTATTACACTCAAATTCTAGAAGTTTGTGGTATTGATAGAAAAACTGATATGTTAAATTCTGCCTAAAGTGCCTGTATGAATGATCTCTTTGGGTTACGTGAGCACAAAACTCAAGTTAATGGTTTGAAGTGAAATCCCAGGATTTGCTTTCATTGCTCATGTAAGTTGATGAGCAACAAACACCTGCATTTTGAAAATGCATATGAACTATTGAGTACATCAGCTTCTATACTGGGGGCAAATGCTGCAAGCCATTTGAACAGTATTGGACTCAGAGGTAAAGGTGAAAAATAACTGAAAGTCTTAATAATGTCAAATTCTAATGCTTGAGATCAATTAACTACAGTTAACTGTGACAGTGTCTGCTTACCCCTACCAAAGAGTGTGGGATTAAATGATAGATTTGAGGTAAGGGTGATCATCAGATGATGATGCTCACAAAGCACAATTCTTCTGACAAAACTGTGTTTTTGCAAAATGGTTGGTTTTGCCTGCATCTGATAAAGATTACACCTTATTGCTTGTTGTGGAAAAATTAAAAATTGCATGAACAGGGTTTTCAAGAAGGATTTCTGGGATTGCAGCTCCTGGTAGATGGGAGTGAGAAGCCACATTTGACTTGCAGGAGCTGCTTGTAGAGAGTCATGTGGAGACAAATAGAAAAGGGTGAAGGAGATTTGGTCAAAGCAGGGTACCAACTTGCTGTGCCTGTATGATGTGCAGCTTGGCATCTAGTCAAGGTGGTAGAAGTACCTTTTGCATTCTACACAAGTGATCAAGCAATGCCATGGGAGCTGTGTGGGGCTCATGGACAGTTTAAGTGTGGCTTCTCTGATGTGCTTAGCAGGTGTCAGATTGGTTACTGAGAGAGGGAGTGGAAGGAGTCTAGCTCTTGAACACAACAGGAGGTAATAGTTGAAAACTTTCAGTCTACAAATTTTGGTATTCTTAGAGCAGAAAAGTGTTGTGTTCAGAAGTTGTTGTGTGTGGGTTTTTTTGGTTTTTTTTTTGTTTATATTCTCCTTAGTGGAAAGAACTGTAGTACTCAATTTCTAGTCCTTACTTCCCCCTGTATCTGAATAACATTTAGCCATCAGGTCTGTTATGCGCAGCATATGGATTTGCTACACTGGGTGAAAATATGTAAGACACAGCCAGGGATATGCTAAAGGATGATACAAATTCATAAACAGACTTCAGAAAGGACATGGAGTACTGTTGCTTGTTGTTGTTTTTGGAGAAAACATTTTAGATCAACTACTGCTTCTAATTGCAAGAGCCTGTCCAGTTACTGTTTGAGGTCTCCAAGCTGACGTGTATGTCTCCGGGTCTGCTAAGTCTTGACACATATGATTCCATATCTTCTTCCTGTTATTGACTCTTATTTGAAATCAGATTTTATTGAAACTTCAAGTGATTGAAGCAGTAATGCTGGAAATCTGATCTTTGATAGGAGTGCTTGCAAACTATTTGTGTAGAATTCTGGGCTGATAATTCGTTTTCCTATGAGTCTGGTGGTTTACACGGAAAACTCCCAGAGTCTCTTTGGAAACACATATATATGCAAGAGCTGAACCTGGGGGTCACTGCACTTCCTGATTTGAGGGCATACCCCTGCTGTGTCTGAAGAGAACGCTCCCCTTGAGAAGGAAAAGGAGAAAAACTGTAAGTAAGTGCAGGGGTTAGACTGCATCCAGTATTTATGGCAATGCAGTTACGTGATTTAGCCCTATTAAGTTTAATGGAATTAAGTGCTGAGTATTTTAAGTGAGATTTCTCAGTCTGAATGTATATTAAATGTGACCTTGTATTGCAGGTTCCAAAGTACATGCTACATCATTTTATGTCTAAACATTAACTTTTCATAATATTATTTTGATTTTACTAATGTCATCAGCTAATTGGGCATTAAAATACTCTTGGTTATTGCTGTCATCTTTGGAGGCTGCAGTACTCAGACTTTCAGGAAGCAGTTATCCTAATTGCATAATTCTAAACCAATAAAAACATTTGTTATCCATTAGGTGCCCGTTAATGACTTAAACTTTACTCCATTCTAATTGTAGAAATATACTGAAAATGATATAAGAAGCTGTTGTCTTGCTGAAATAAAGCAAACTGAAGAGAAATACACTGAAACTCTGGAATCAATCGAGAAAGTAAGATGCTACTTACAGAATTGTAACATGCATTTTTATAGCAGCTTAGAAAATATAAGTACAATAGCCAATTTCTATGTATTTCTTCTTTGCAGTTTTTCATGGTGCCATTGAAAAGATTTCTGTCAGCGTCAGAATTTGATACTGTTTTCATCAATATTCCTGTGAGTAATTGCATATTTAATGAGCAGATGTAAAGTTCATAGCTATTTGTGATATGTTTGTTATATGTTACTGTACAGACTAATTATTTGAAATACAGTGCGCAGTGTGTTTATGTGGATATCAGTCGGTAAGAAAGGATGTGCACTATTCAATTTTTTTTCTTGTTGAGGGAATAGGGTAAGATAAGTATTATTACAATATCAGTGAATAATTATAAACTGAAATCTTTTTGAACCTTAAAAGCTAATAAGTTCTAGGAATGTATTTAAATAAATGCTGGTATTTTAGTAATAGTACAAAGTTGTGACTGTTAAGTTACCCATTGCTGTATACTGAGTATCTATAGCTGCTCTGCAATAATTTGTAACTGCTTTGGTATAGTTGAAGATACTTGAAAGGTAATGTAACTCAGTTTTGGATTTTGAATCTAGTGCTGGAAAATATAAGGAAATCCCCTGTTGAACTACCTAGGAGACCTCTTATTTGACTGAAATAATAATGGATTCTTTGTAACTTTGTTCCATTTATTTTTGGATTAATTGTATTAGTATGACAATTTACATATATTTTTAGTTCATGTAAGTATTCAGCACATGACTTTGCTTTATCTGATTTTAAAGAAGACATCAACAGGGTCTGAAGCCTAGCTCAACACAGATAAATGAAAGGTGTGTTCTTTTATGAGGCCTAGAGCATAGAAAAGATCCCCAGAGTGTGACCAATGGACCACATTGAAGCCTTTATTGCCTGTAAAATATCACCTCTGTTTTGGCCATTTCTGGCATGTCCAACAGCTTCTCAGGGTTGTAGGAGGAGATGTTGGGGATTTCATTTTATCCTGTGGGAGCCTGGTCTGTCTGTGAGTGTTTTAGTTCCAGCATCGTCCTTATAGAAGATAAATTATGCCAGTTATTGCACTAATACCTGACCCTTTGCCATGTTTGTACCACTAATAAAGTTTTCACCCCAACTCTGAATTGCTGTAATTTCCTGGATGTTATTCCAAAATATGTCACAGATACTGGTAACCTGCTTGTCTTCTTGAATTACATCAACTGCCTGTAGAGATCCCTTTGTTTTTGAAAACAATTTTATATTCTGTCCATTCTCTCCATGTTTCTTATTCATTGCAAATAAGATTGGGATGTACTCTACCTAAGTTACCATTAACCTCTTTCCTAAGGCTCTATATGCCCAGACATGTTGACTTATGTTTATTGAAAGACCTAATTCCAACTAATGTGAAACTGTACAAGGGTGTGAAAAGGGCTTGCATGCTGTAAGCACAGTCAGGGAGGTCAGCAAACTCATTACTGATTAGAGGTATGTAAGGGATCACATAAGAACAGTGAAAATAACAAAACATGGTTTGTTTTAGGCTAGGGAAGGCATACAGTAAAAGTTCTAGTTGTTGTATTTTGCTTTTTTTCTGTCAGCATTCAGTGTTCTGCTATTAGAAGATGTTGCTTATTTCTGACTCCAGGAGCATTTAATAGGGATTCAATAACCTTAAAAAAAAAAAGAAAAGGTACTTGCCTAAGCCAAAAATACTTGCAAACACTTTGTCTGCTTAGACCTTGTCTTTGTGGCAGTTCCTCAGCAGGAAGGCTGGAGGGCAGTGAAAGCTTGTTTTAAACTAAAAATAGCTGTTACACAGGGCTCTGCAGCAAACTGCAATGTGGAGAACAAGTGCTATGTTCTCAGAGCAGGATGGATTTTTCTCTGTTTAGAGGGTTGTGGTGAAGGATGGCTTCCCTAGGGTGATGCTATATTCCTTAAATAGTCTCTAAAAGATGCTTGCTGAACAAAACCAACTGCCTGATGTAAAAGTAATTAAAAATTAAGGAAAAACCCCAAACCAATTACTCCAAAATACCCACCAGTCTAAAGGGAGTGCCTTTCATTTGGGCTCACATTTCAAAATTCTGTCCTGTAAAATAAACATATGACTCTTTATTTGTGCATATATATGTCTATATATATATGCATTTGTGTGCGTATCTGTCTATATAGATACATGTGCACACTTATATAGGTGCATTTTTATGTGCACCTGTACCTGATTTGAATTAAATGTTCACATACACAGAGAAAGGAATGAAAGTGCACACAACAGATACCAAAGTGTTAGAACTTAAATTGACTTTGAATGGAGTTAACATCAGTTTTATTTAAAACTGTACTGTGAATTGGCGATAGAAACTCAAAAAGGCACCTTGTCCCCGTATTAAGGTATTTTTCAAGGGTATTGCATACTTGAGTCCCTGTACACTCCTGAGAAAATGTGCTCCTGTAATAATTGGGAAGCATTTCTGTAATAGTCTGTCTACTGTGGCTTAAGGTCCTGAGGATGTGTCCATACAGCTGTTAGCAACTGAATTTGATCTGTTTCAAGATTTTTTTCTTCCTCATCAGTGGTATGATTAATCTTGTACGTACTCTTAGTCTTCGTCAGCATGAAATGTTTTAACTTAGTTCACAGCTCAGTATTGCATATTATTTTGTACTATATAATTTTCTGCATTAAATTGTCTTTAATGGCTTTTTCTTTTAAACAGGCTTCTCCTTTTCCTTGCAGTGGTGTATACACTGCTTACAGTTAACCCTGATTTCAAAACTTTTTAACCAGTTTTGACTTAATTTTTTGTGAATTCTCTGATAGTATCCATACTGTGCTAAGGCTGATGCAATCTCCTATAATTTATGTATTATGTATAATAGTGAACAAGTCAGGTGAGTTTCAACTATAATCAGAGAGAAAATGTTTCTGCAATATTCTTTTATTTCTCTCAGACATTAGTTCTGTGCTGTATTGGGAAACTCATTATGACTGCAGTTAATTTAGCATTAGGACATCACTAATTGACCAATGTAATGTACAAAACTAATTTTTCACAGCTCTGGGACATGAATCATTACTTCATCTTGTCACTAAAGCATTTACTTGACTTGCTTAATTTTAAAATTATCGTTATAAAATGAAGGTGAATTAATGATGCACGTTCCAAGCTAGAATAAAATTAGTCTGTAATAGGTAGTTCTTGGAGTTAAGTTTTTCTTGTTGCACTGTGTAGAAGATGTGGCAAACCTTGATATTAGATTCTACTCTCAAATGATCTGTTTTCAGATTTGTTGAAATTAATGGGTCTAACATGAAATGAGCTATTTTTCTATTCAAAGCTTTAAGCCATTCCATTTTTTACAAAGCTTTTCCCTTCCCCATTACTGTTTTGAAGGATTTGGTGAAAATTCATAGGAATCTTACACAGGACATCAATGATTCCATTGTTAACAAAAATGATCAGAACCTGTATCAAATTTTTATTAACTACAAGGAAAGGTAAGATTTAAGCATTCCTACTAATTATACTAATCTGTGCTCAGTTTGGTGTTTTACTGTATTTTTGTATTAATATTTTGGAAACAGCATTAAATTCAGTGTCAGTATCCTTATTATGCTAGTTTTGGTGTTCTGAGCCTGAAAGTCAAAATGTGACCTATTGTTATGAGTCCTTCCTTTTCTTAGCCAGTTTTGGCAATATTGTTGCACAGAGAGGTAACATCTATATTTTAAAAGAAACTTAAATATTTTATTTTGCACAGCATTTTTTAAATGCAAATAACCCACATTTTATAAAAATGTATTGCTGAACAGATAAAAAAAGGGATATCTATTAGGGATATTTCAGATTAAGAAAGCAGAAGAGGTCATAACTGGGAAGAGAAAGCAGGTGTGAGAGAAGAGACTAAGCTCTTACCTTACCCCACAGTCAAAGGTGTGACAGTAAAGCAAACACCCTTTGCCTTCAAGCTGTGAAAGCAGCCAAGCTGGCACCAGGTTAGCTGTGGCAGCACACTGTGCCCTGTAGGCCAGCTGCCAGTTCTCTTACCCACCTTTTCAGAGTGTTCCTTCTGCCAGCAATGAACAGGTGTTAGACTGTATAGATGAACTTACATGCCTGTGGTTCTTGGCTGGAAAACACTGGTATTGTGGGCTACATTGCTGACCTACCTTCAAGTAACCCTTGAGTTTTGGTTAGAAACTGGTTCCTTCTGGGACTGGAGGCGAAAGACATGGGGGAGCTAACTGGTTTGTGCTAGGGTGATGGGTGACAGAGGATTGTTGCAGTAAGAATAGGCTTGTGAGAAATTGGACAGCAGCATTTGGAAAATATTAGAAGAGAGTTTTGTGAGGGAGGAGAGTGTCCCACGCTGCCCATAAACAGTCCTGCCTTCAGAGAGTGTCTCAGCTTTTACTTTGGAGCAGGATATAGTTATTTCTAAGACTGTTAGACTTTCTGCTGCTGTAGGTGAGAATTAGGGAAGAAGTTGTTTTGGGAAATGCTAATCTTTCAAAAGTCATTCTGAAATGTGTGCAAAAAGGGGAATAAAAGGCACTGAGAAGAAATACCATGTTTACATTACAAAAGAAGGAAGCAGACAGAGCTGACTGTCTTAAGTGAGTGATTAAAAGTAATCAGAAAGGGTAAGTTTTAAATTAGTGTCATCACCTTATTGGGAGGGTGGGGGGAGGGCAAGTAGAGGTTGGGTGAGAGAAAAAGAAATTTCGGACAATGGAAAGCTCATGGGGACACCTCCCCCCCAAAAAAACCCACCCAAACAAAAATTCCCAAACAAACCCCAAAAAAACAGGATTTGAAGAATACAGAAGGAATCACCTCAAGAAATAAATGAAAAGGTGAAAGAAAAGAGCACTCTTTGCACTGGGACTAGCAGAAGTAAACACTCCACACAGAGGCAGGAAACTCCTGTCATAAACCCAGTCTCTTTCAGAAAGCATTGCTTCACTTGACAACCGTTGAAAAACTCTTCAGTTTTCATGTGCTGCTATTTTGATGTGAGAACTCACATGCTATAACCTTATATTAGAACCTGCTGGAGAGGGAGGAGTTTCGATAAACCTACAAGTGCTTTAAAGGATGACTGTAGTTAAATCCTGTTAAGCCTGTGCTACAGAATTTATTCATTATAACCTTGGAAATCTACATTGTTGTAAATATTACAGACTATGATTCTGTTAAACAGAAGTTATGCTGCTTTTTAATGAGTCCTGTATTTATCAGGAAATATATATGTGAATATTAAAGGAAATGGCAATAATTTTAGATAATTTTGAAGGTAGACCAAAACTGCTCTCCTGAATACTCTTCCTTATATTTGTTGCCCATTGAACACTGTGGATAAATTTTATTGGTGCTTATTTAGGTACTGCTCTTCTTGAAATAAGGATTTTTTTAAATGATTATTTGTGAAAAAATGAAGGATTGTTCTTAAATAAGCAAATGTTCCTTTTATTCATCTGCTCTTGCTTTGATTTAGGTTGGTTATTTACGGACAGTACTGCAGTCAAGTGGAGATAGCGATATCATGCTTAGACAATATCTCTAAGACAAAAGAAGATGTTAAATTGAAGTTAGAGGTATCAGTATTTTTTATCACGTGTACATACATGAAACTGTGTGTTTCCATGAATATGCCCTGCTTTCATTGAAGTAAAATACCTTTTTTAGGACAAAATTAGACTGATAAGTGAGTATGTTTCTGTTCCTTTTCATTCTTTTTGGGGCTGCTGATCAAATGAGTATGTGCATTGTTGCAGTGCACATCCCAGTATTGATGTGAATGGAGTTTTACCACTGACAGTGGTAGACTTGGGGTTTCCTTTCAGGAGGTTATTAGGGACACGCTTCTGTTCACCAAGACATCACAGGTAGAACACAATTGCAGGATCATGCAGGTTGGGAGAGGTCTCTGGGCTGAACAAGCCCTTGTCCTATGACCTTATAATGTTGTCTGCCATGACCGCTGCATGACTCCCTACCTGCTCAGCTTCCAGGGTTAGTGTGTTCCTGGCTAGTGTATACCAGATGAAGGACTTTTCCTTTGCCTCGTTGCCCTCATAAGAGGTTTCTGTTGGACATGCCCTGAAGAGAGTCAGCTGCACCTCCAATCTGGTGGTGTCAGCAGACTTGCTTTGGGTGTTGTAGGTCTTTTCCTGCAGGTCATTGCAAGGAGGGGGCCCTGCATGGAGCCCTTAAGAGTTCTACTTTTAACTGTCTCTCAGGTCGTGTAGGAAACATGAGTCACTGCACTTTTTGAGCCTCATAATTGTGTCAGTTTTTCATATACCTGGAACTTAAGGTGCTAATCTGGATATTATCATACCGTGAGATGATGTTGAAAGCATAGGAGAGGTCAAAGAAGGCTTCTTCACCCCCCATTTATAGATGTAACCATTTCATTGTGGAAAGCTATCAAGTAGGACAAGCATTGATTTACTTGTGGTTAATCCATACTGGTTATTCCCATAGAGAGTCTTCCTGTAATTACTTCCAGAAATTACTTCGAAGAGGACTTGCTCTACTGTTTTTGCAGGGACTAAAATGAGATTGACTGGCCTATTGTTTAGAAGATTACCTTTTGCCCTTTTTTTTAAATAGGAGTATATATAATATTTTAAGATCAGTAATTTTATGCAATTTTTGTTTTAGTTCTACTCTCATGCATGTTGAAATATCTAAAAAAATGCCTACACTCAGTCCTTCTTTGCCTAGCTATTACTGCCATATCAACTGTTTTCCTTCATTTTGTTGATGGTTTTTATCACAAGTTTAATGTAGTTGCTGATATGTGACTGAAATTTCATATATATCATTTGAGTAGTTTTATTTTCTAGCTCTGTCTTATTAGTTCTTCTGTTTTGAACTAGGAATGTTCCAAGAGGGCCAATAATGGGAAATTTACATTGAGGGATCTACTAGTGGTTCCAATGCAGAGAGTGCTAAAATATCACCTACTACTTCAGGTATTTTATTTTTGAAATTTAATGGGTCTGAGAGACAAACTGATTGCTGATCATCAGTGGATTGTGAGAAGGGAAGTTAAATGTCTGTCAAAGGAAAGTGATGGATGTTTCCCTAGATTTGTTACAAAAGAAAATTCAGTCAAGTGCACGTTTCTCACAGATGATTCCTCAGAGCTGAAACACACCTGGGGGAAAAAAAAGAATAAACCAGGATTGTTACTTCATTATCTAAGCCTTTCATTCTTGCTGTGTTTAAGTTGGTTAATAGTACCAAACTCTAATCGCAATACTTTGAAATGTGGAATCATTACCCCTCAAAAAAGGATGCTGTACTATACATACAGCATACTTTTAAGATACTTCTTTGCTGTCATAAATTACAATTAAGCCATATTTTTTTAAATGCTTCTTATAACCCACAAAGTATTAGCTTTTGGAGTTAGCCCTGTGATAAGGGTGGAGAGTCTTATAAATTTAATTTGATAGCAGTGTCAGGAGACTCATTAGTTCAGCTGCAAAGAAATGTATTACTATATTAGACTGTCAACCCTGCTCATGCTTGTCAAATGTCATTTAAAAAAGAATCTACTACTTGTATGCTTGTATGTGGGGCATAATTTTGACTCTGCAGAACAACATACATTCTGCAATATTAAGTTTTTGAAATACTTCTATAAATGAGTCATCAGTATTTTCATGAATGGAAAATCAGAAAATACAAAACAAATGGTAAAAGTTCTTTAAAAAAACTTTGGAGAGCTGAGTAATCTTTTCATAATATACAGGTTGATTATAAAATTCTAAAATCATATACAGGATGTCATGCTCTGTGTGACAGTATATAGTATATGTTGTACAAGAAAAATTCTATGGATTTGAAAAGAAAACAGTAAATTACTAGACTTGTGATATGAAATATAAGTACTTATTACTTACCCATGATTTTACTATGTTATGTGAGCTGAAGTGTATAATTCACTTCTCAAATTAAAAAGAGGAAATGACCTGTTTCTGTTTCACTTAATACAGCCCAAAAAGCCCCTGTATTTTCCCTATGGGAAGTAGCTAAAAGAGTTCTTTGAACATGTGCATTTGATTTCAGTATCTCTTCTGAGTCAGGTTTATCTTAAGTATAATGATTATCTTAAGTATAATGAGACAGTGACTTCTTTTAAGCAGTGTACAGTTTAGCTCATGTTTTATTGCCAGCATGTAACCATCCCTCTCTGTGGACAAGTGAATGCTTTGAAATGGGATAATGTATCATACAGCAGTGTGCTGTAAGTCGACTGTTTACCTGGGCTTTCAGCATGCGCATACAGTAATGATCTAATTTGGCAAATTTTAAGTGCTAGACAGACCAAATTAGCTTCTCATGATGGTTCATTAGCAGCTAAAGTCGGTGTTCAGGCTGTACAGGAATCATCCTTAAACAGCTTGCCAGTTCTCTGTTTGCAGTAGTCCCCACTCAGTGATAGTCTCCTTACTGTGAAGATGAAAATGGCAGTTCTTGGTTGAGTTTTCTGGTTTTGGCTTTTTTTTTTTTTTTTTTTGGGGTGGGAACAAGCAATGATAATTTCAATTTTTATACTGACAGTGTGTGGAAAGTTTTCACTGCTTTGTCCACAGGAACTGGTAAAGCACACTACTGATCCCATGGAGAAGGCAAATCTAAAACTGGCACTTGATGCAATGAAGGTGAGTATTCATGGCAAGTATTTGTCTGTTGGCAGTTAGAATGATAGCTCAGAACTGTATTTCTTGGAGGTGACAATGTTCTTCACAACACATCAAACATGTTTTCACAGTTGCTGTGTGTATCATGGGAATCATATAGTCGAGGGCTTTGCCCAAGTCTGGGAAACTAGTTCTGTAGTTTTGTGATGTGGAGGGTTTGTAAAATGGAACTCCCCAATTTCAGTTCACTTGAGGATGATTTTGCTGTTATAAAATAAAAAACGGGTGCTCCAATCATGTTGGCCTCACTTCTGAAATTTAAGAATATTTCTACCACAGTAAGTCAATTCAAGTCAGTGTCCATACTTTTCCAGTGAGATAGCTATGTTTGTTCATAAGCCTTTTTTTTTCTGTCAACTTACTATGATTTCTGTGGCTTTACCTTAGAAAGCAGTAGTGTCTCCCTGTAAGTAGAGTGTCATTGTGCATTCACCTGCAAGTGGTACAAACAAATGCTTTACAGAGTAGCTGTGTTGCCTCACGCATAAGGTAATATATTATGTGTTCCTCTGCACAGCTTCAAGAATGAAGCACAATTCAGCTTCAGTTGGCTTCATGGCATGAATGGTGACAATGGTGTGCTGGAATTGGGAAATTTTTTCCATCTTTTGTGGGGAAAGAAGCCAATATGTCATATAGTCATATCTCCTTCTGTTGTAATCTGTATGGTCCACAGAAGATGCTAATGTCAGACTGTTAGTTTTGGGTCACACAGCTGTCTCATATTTTGTGACTGTCTTGAATGCTTGGAATACAGAGCAGCTTACAAATGAGACTTTCAGTTCCCCTATTTGTTGTCCATTTTTCTGTAGTGAATGCAGAGTAAGCGACACCATGCTAATTTCCGTTGGAGAGGTGCCTGAAAAGAGATGTCAGCGTTGCTTCCATCTAGTGGCACGCCATGCATCCTGGCTGCTGCTAATTGGCTAGAAAAATAATTCTGATTTTTCTTCTTTTTCATTGCCATTTTCTGGCTTGTTTCATTGTTGGTGTCTGTTGGATTGAAAAATCAAAGAAATCTTTTGCCAGAGTGACTATGGCAGATGTATACTGGCTGGCAGGATGGAACCAGACAATTAAAAAAATAAACCCCTCCTACCTAAGGTATAGGCATCTCTCCTTAAGGTTGCAGCATTGTTCCCATCCTAATTTACTGTAGTCAAACTAACAGTGTAATATTGGTGTTTTATTTCTAAAAACTCGTGTGTCCCTGCTTGAAAAGAAAATGTCTTCAGAAAAACTACATGCAAAGTGCTTCTGCCCCCAAGAAAGGACATTTTTAGGAAGGATTATGCTGTCAGATTTCTTCTAACAGCAAGAAAGAGGTTATTTAATTTCTAAACTAACTCTTTTAAGAACGACATGAATGTATCCTGCACAGATCCATTTGGGAAGCTAGCATAATGATCACGGCTATTCATAGATTCTGATTCAAAACATCTTGGGAAGAAGATGCATCTTATTCCCACTGTCCAAATTTGTGACCATATTGAAGGGGTACTTTAAAAGCAAGTTATGAAGATCAGAATACCTTTTCCAACTGCTGTTCTCAGCGTCCCTGACCTTACCAATTACCTCTCCTGCTCAATGCTCATCTCCAGCTGTAAACAGAGAAGCCCCAGCAAATTGTCACTATTACTCAGGCATGTTGAAAACGTTTTAAAGGCTTAAGTGAAATGTGTACAGCACATATTCTAGTAAAGGGCACAATAATGATCTCAACCTGTGACTTCAGGTAGTATATTCCATCAAACGCACCTTTTTAAAATCTGCTGTGTGATGGCTTCTCTGCTGTGCAACAGGAAGAGCAAGATCCTACAGCTGGGGCTGTAGCAGTTTCTCTTCTAATAAGCACCCAGGTTTATGATATGTTTACAACTTACATTCTGCTTTTGAGCTGCCGTACATATTTTTTTTTAACTACATGCTCTACTTAGCTTCTGTTTTTATTTCCCTCAGACAGCCAATGCTGCTGACTTCTTTCTCAGCAGTGTGCTGCAGAAATTACATTTCCATCTTTAATCTTGTAAATAAGACTGTAATGAAATTCAGAAAAAATCAACTTTTTTACTATGTATAGCTCACTTCCCTCTTTCTTGATGCTAAATTCGAATTTCAATAAATATTATGAAGAGAGTTGTAAATATTATTGAAGATATGCAGAGACTTTTTTCCTCCTTATTTAGGCATGCATATTGGTAATTCTTGAATGTTAGTCTGGTAGTTTCAAAAGAAATTGCTAAATATGTTGATAAGTCAAAGATGAAATAAAAAAAAATTGTCAAAATAATGTATTAAAATAGCCTGTGGTAGAAAATTATTTTTTCCTCTATTTTGCTGTTGATGCTCTAGGACTTGGCTCAATATGTAAATGAAGTCAAGAGAGATAATGAAACGCTTCGTGAAATTAGGCAATTTCAACTATCAATAGAGAATTTGGTATGTGGGTTTTTTTTATTTTATATGCTGTTTTTGAATCACTATTGATCAAAAATATTGATGTATTTTTTTCTCCTTTTGTATGAGATTATTGTTAATATTTAATGTAAGCGTGCTTTTCTTGGTTTAGAATGACATGAATATTTAAAGTACAGAAATCTCTGCTATTTTGGGTGTCTGTAGTTAAATATATTTGCATAGTGAAAGATTGATATTTGCATAGTGACTCAGGTGTTTTTGTAATGGGAAAACCTTTCCTGTTTCAAGTCAAAAATAGGATGGACTGATTCTTTATAATGTTTAGTTTAGATGGTAGTGAGGAAAAGATGGTGTTTTCTGGCCTGAAAAGTCCTTTTTTGTGGGGGGTAAAAGGAGTGTTCACACTTTTGCTTTATTGAATCATACATATTACTTCTATTTCAGAATCATTCCCTCTTACAATATGGAAGACCTCAAGGTGATGGGGAAATAAGGATAACGACGTTAGACAAACGTGCGAGGCAAGACAGGTGATGGCATAACTTCTGGTGTTTGCTTCTGAGAGCCTGTAAAGTAACTCTTCATAGATTTGAGGTCAGCTCAGTGATTTTTGAGTGCTTTCCATTTCTCTGTGCATTCACAGAGCCTATCTACTGTTTACCAAGTGAATTTGCAAAATGATTAATGGAAAATTAGCTATGATATCATCTACGATCACTAAGTCCCTGGCAAGTAGTAAGTCTCGAGAAGAAGTAATTCCAGTGTTTGTTGTTTTATTAGTCAGGAGTTTAGTTCTTTGCCTTCAAAATTTTAACTGCCACTGGCAAAAGGGTGTAAAATGAGATGTCTAGTGTTGCTTTCTGGAGTGTTTAAAACCATCTTTATACTGTATTTTTGTAGGCATATCTTCTTATTCGATCTAGCTGTAATTGTTTGCAAACGGAGAGGCGATAATTACGAAATGAAGGAAATAATAGATCTTCAGAAATACAAAATTACAAATAATCCCACTACTGATAAGGAAAACAAGAAGGTAAATATATTGCTAATTCAGATGCAATGTATATTTTAGTAACGATTTGAAGCTTTTTGCAGGATTTTAGAGTGTAAATACAATTTCTTGAAGTTTTATGTTTTAAATGTAGGCAGAAGTTAGTATTTAAGCATTTCAACTTTTGCTTTTTTTGATGTAAATAAACCATTTGACTCAGTCATTCTAAGGGAGCACAATAATGTGATCTTGCTGTTCCCAAAATTAGTGAATTAAAGGATATAAAAATGTTTTATTATATTTTTAGGGTTTTTTTCCCCTTTCCTTAATAACTGATGACTTTTGTATTGCCAATCCTTTTATGCAGTGGTCTTATGGCTTCTACCTCATTCATATCCAAGGTGAAAATGGTTTAGAAGTTTATTGCAAAACTAAAGACTTGAAGAAAAAATGGCTTGAACAGTTTCAGATGGCTCTGTAAGTATATTTTAATTGAGGTAGAATCACATTCATCACTCATGTAAGGATATCACTTAAATTATGCTAAATTTCTTTCATGTGTTAATACAGTGTAGTTACCTATTTGGCATTCTGAGAAACAACTGATTGACATCTCCGTGAACACAGAATTTCCCTGAATTTCCTCTTGGAAAAGAAAGAGGGCACTCTAGGCTATGTAGTACTTGACAGGTTTGTCGCTAAAACTATCTTAGTAGTGCTGTCTTAAGCAACCACGGGGAAATATTAATTACATTAACAATTAATATCTATCATTATAGTGACATTTTTCCTGCTCCCATTCTAATTTTGATTAATTGAAGTATGTTTCTGAAAGGTGATGGTGGTGGTTTGAGAGGGGATCCTGGCACCTTTCCTAGTGGCTTTTAACTAATTTATTAGTTAGTATTTGGATCAAGATGCTTAGCGTATTAAATTTAGTTTCAAAAGGCTGATTTCTTCTTGCCAGAAAGGCAAACTTTATTGACACCTCAGCTATTCTGATTAAATTTAAAATGTGAACAAGGGAATCTGATGACAGGGTAATGCTTGCTTTATGGAAAAAAAATTGAGTGTGAAATAATCTCAGTGAAAACAGCATTAACAATGGCGAGTTTGGATGTGCTTGTTTAAGGTATGTGGATTCAGGAAAGAGGCTATTATGAGCTGCTTTGAGTGAAACTTGCTCATAAGCTGTGTATATTTAAAAAACACTCAATATAAGTGCTAATGATTTAAATGGAAACAGATGAGAGCTGGACAGATACAGTAAAGCTTGCTTACTAGGATTCCCATCCTGCTGATTTTTATTGAAAACAAAAATGGTATGTGCTTTGCTGTGTAAAGAGATGTTTATTTGCATGTATGCCTCTTTCTGTCCCTGTGTTCTTCCTGCTGTAGTTTGTGTTATGTCATATTTACTTAAAACATGTATGAAAAGTGGTGAGCTCAGATTTATCAATTTGAGCATTACAACTATTCATCCCTTATCAGGTGTCCTGGCCCAGTGCACGAAAAGCCTCAACCAAAAGTCAGGGAAGGGAGGAGAAGGGAAGGATGCTATGTGTTCTTTCCATTTCTTTCCCAGTGTTTCTATAGCTCTGTGCAGGACTGTTCTCCTGCTCCTGTGTGATGGGTGAGTGCGGATCTTGCCCTTTTGCAGTGTTAGGCACCAGCCAGCACTGCTGAGCTGTTCAGGAGTGTGTCTGTGTGAATGGTGGTTATTGCTCCTGCTTGCCCTGTATACACACAGCAAGCAGGACCTGAATGGTTGACAAGCTCTTGTGCCACTCTTGGGCACATGGACTTGGCCGTTGAAAATGGATGGTGGTGTCAGCTTTGTCTTGCATGGGTGTTTGTCCTTCCGGTAAACCCATACCTCTATTTTAACCTCTTTCTGTGCAGCCAAGGCTGTAATGCAGAGGCACTGGAACTGGAGCAGCAAAGTCAGGGCTGAGGTGCAAGATGATGTAGTATCATTATTGTTTTACCCTTTCTGAAGTTTTTATTCTTTACCTTCAGTGCCATTACGTGGGTTTGACTTGATAGCATGTTTCCCTCAGCACCTCTTCCAGAAGACATCTTAGTGCATGTAGCTGTAATTATATTGTAATGCATGTTGAGACACAGGAGTTTGCATTTGGTAATAAACTAAGCCAAGTGTTTTAAATGGTTGCTAGGTTGTTTTGATTTGCTGTTTACAGGGGTCTGTCTCATTGTCTACTGTGTAGATTAACTCTTCTGCTCTGAAAAGTGACTGTGATGGAAATTAGACTCTTATTCATCATACTCAATTATAATTGCTGCTTCTATAGGCAGAATACTTCTCATTACTTAAAAATTTGATAAGACTGCAAAACCAGCATTGTTGAAGGGGTGAATGACATTGTTTTTTGATTATCAGAAATTATATTGTTTACTGAATTCCAGACAGACATTTCAATGCAGTTTTATTGTATTTGGGATAGCAGTCTGGATGAAGTCAGCTTTGTGCAAGTGTTAATCTTAGAACGTAACAAAAGAAGAAACTGGAATCTTTTACTGTTTTTAGATTAAGAATTAACCTTGCCACTACACTAGTCTTAGAGGCATAATTGTTAGTTAGGCTGCAATTTTCATTTATTTATTTATTTTTGCATCTTAGATATTTATACCAGTGTATGAACAGCAGTGTGACGATAGTTATATTTGCTGAAAAAGCATCTACTGTTGAGATGCTGTTGATGAGTAGTATAAAATAGAGGAGAACAGTGCTTTGCTGGCTGGACTTGATTTAGGAGGAATACATTACGGGTACTTAGTATGGAAAATCCTTAAAGGAGGGATGAATGAAACCACAGCGCAATTTCCACAGCATTAGTTTTCAGACTGGTAAGTTGCTATTAGAGAGCTAGTTTCACAAACTTGTGAAACTGTTCTACCTTAGCCATCTCTAGTGTGTGGTGAGTTGTTTTGTCGTGAAGGAGTTTGGAAGTGCTGGGTTCTTGGTCACAGGAAGCTGGCCAAATTGTTTTTATTCATATGGGAGTTCTGTTTGCTACAGTATGTATTTGCTGTTTTCTGAGACTATTGCTTTATTTAGCAATTATATGACTGCACAGAGTGTAATGCTGTTGCCCTATACACAGTAATAACCATAGCTGAGGCTGCTTGCTCATCTCTTCCCCCTCCTTCCCTTTCCCTGCTTCCCCCCAAAAAAGGTTTATTGTGTACAACCTTCAAAATGGCTGGTGGTGTGGAAGAACTGGATTTTCTAGATCCCAGTAAAATGAAGCAGGACACTGGGGCAGCACAGTAAATATTGCTGTCTGGCTTTTGAAGTTGAAACTTTGGCTGGACTCAGGATTGGATGGATTTATAGTTTTCGTAAAGCTGGCAGGTCCTCCAGCAGAGGATGTTTAACAGAAGCTATCATATCATAGGTGCCTGAGTTCTGTCTTGGTGTGCCACTTCCCTCACTGATGCCAATGGAAGCCCTGCATGCACAGAGAGAGTGTAACCTGCTTGTGGACTCTGCAGAGATGCAGTGCTTAATCGTGATAGTGGCCAATTTAAACAGTTGCTGTTTTGTTCTTGGAGCTCTGTTTATAGCGGTGGATAAGGCTGTAACTCTGTGGGTAAAAAAACCCCAACTTATAAAAGGTAGTGCTACAGAGACTTTATTGGTGAAATTCTTAAATTTGGTCTAGTATGTCAAATAACATTGGTTTAAATATATGCAAAGTAACTTCATATCCAAGATCTTATTAACAGAAGTGTGCAGCCAAGTTACTGTACCTAAATACTCAGCCAAAATAGACACATCATGTATTAAGTGAAAGTTTGTCAGCAATGTGATCAAGTGCATGGCCTATGTGTGGTAACTAAGTAATTTAAAACCTCAAAATTGAATGTGAGACACACATTTTTTGTTTCCTAGTAGTGTAGCCTGTCTAATCTCTTTACTCCTGTATTAAAAACTACCTGAAGAATCAGAACAAATATGTAATGTCTGAATATACCTTCAAATTAAATAACATATTTGATACGTCGATGTTATTCAGCTTATGATAAAAGAAGTGTTGACTGGTAATTTTTTGCCCTAGAAAGCTCTTGCACAAATGTTTTGTTTTAAAAATGCCTTTTTTTTAAAAATAGTTGTCTAAGAGGTGTGTCAATTAATTTATGCTAACCATTCTTCATTAAAAGATGAAAAAAACTTGAAAGTTGAAGGTGTTGTCCTCCATTGTATGCATATATACATATTCTTTGTATGTACCTCAGTTGTATTACTTTGGAACTACTTAACTGACTAATAAGGCTTAATTTCTTATTATGTAGCAACTGCTTTTCTCATCTTTGTGATTAATTCTTTTATTTCCTCGTGAGATGATGAAATAAATACCGAAAGAAAATCTGTTGGTTATTACTACAGCTGTCTCATGCTGACACTTAACATTTGTTTCCATCCACTAAATGCTTCTTTGTGTGTAGTTTATTTCTTGATCACAGTAGAGCATGAAGCAGGCATGTGTGTTCTTCCTCCATGAAAGGCCCTAGATTGTATTGTCCTACTGACATTTGATTCCATTAGTGTATTATGGCATACAGTATCTTATGCTGGTTTGTGCTGAATTTTTTTCATCATGGCCTCCAGTTTGCTAATTTAATTAAGCCTTTCTCCATTTTCTCAACTGTGCTTTGTAATCTACTCTAAAAATGACTATCAGTAAACTTAACTCCAGTATAAAAACATTTTACACATAAATGCAATTTACAGAAGAATTTAGTTTGGAAGGGGTGTGTGGAGATTGTTGGCTTCAGTCTTCTGCAGGGCTTTGCTTGCTCAGGGCCGTGTCAACTTGAGTTTTGTCCTGCTGATTTTCAAGATGCACAGAACCAATGCCATGACTGCAAAGTCTCTTGCAACCGTGTTGTAACATGCCTTTAATTAGGGTTTTGCTCAACATCTCCATTTCACAAACTGAATGTATGAAACCATCTTGCAGGCAGAGGAAGAGGCCTCTTTTCTTGATGTACTCAGTTAAAATTTCACCTTCAGAAGTACTAAGACTGTAGTTTCTGCTTTGACGTAACTGAAATAGCAATATTAATGCCATGTCTAATTAGTAAAGTCTAAAAAATCAGTGGAAAGCACATGATCATTATGGTGATTAGGGTATGCGTTAATTGTGTGGAGTTAATGAATTTTTTTTAAACATTGAAATAAAAGAGATTTCAGACATGAAAACTATGGTCTTCAAAAAAGAGTGGTTTAAGTTTAATCACATGATACTTTGTTTTGAGTCACTACAGAGTTTGTGTAGCAGGTCATGTAGAGTCTAACGTATTTTTGAGAAAATTGCTGCTTCAGTTTGTCATTAATTTGCACCTTGTAACTCAAGGGACACAAAACATAATCTGATAGGGAGGAAATAATCCTGTGATTCATTGATTATCAAACCTGGTGGATGTGTGCACAACAGTTTAGGGAAAATACATAACCTGTGAGCTCTATCTACAATTTTTCTTAATTTTAAAGAAGACTAGTACAAGACACAAGGTAGGTGATAAGTGTTCTCTTACTTATGATCATATGTATTTCTGAATTTGCACTCTGTGACTAATGACATTGGTCAGATTGAACTCAAATAGATCTGTTCTCTCAGTGCATTAATAATGCATGTGCATTAGATTTCTTCTGAGAGAATATTTGAGCTCTGACATATTGAACACTGAAATGTTAAATTAAAGCTTTCTTATCAGAGTGCTTTAAAAGCCTTCGATGTCTGCTGCATATTTCAAATAACCTGCAAAGGTGTTTCACTTGTACCAACCTCACATAGGTTACCAAAGCAATAAACAAACATGTCTGCCTGGGCTTTTTCATCAGTATAAATATTGCAGTATTGCAAAAATGAATGCCAAGTTTCATGTCTGCAAAAGAGGAACGGTTGCCTGTTCCTTTCTGTGACTCCAGTTGGTTTTGATCAAGTGTTTTTCAGGGTTATAAGCAATCATTCACCACATATTTATAGTTGTAAAATTTCTTTAGATTATTCCAGACACAACCAGAACTGTGTGAAGATGCTGTATATGATTAAGAGCACAGTGTAAGGACAGTCTAAAATGTGAAAGCAAACCAGAATTTATGAAAACAGTGGGTAAACACTTGGAGATGATAAATATACTTTGACTTTTGTGAACCACATGACAAAATATCAAAACTATCCAGTCCTAATGTTTTTACAACTTACCTTGCAACATGTGAGGTATATTACTAAGAAAATTAATAAGGGTTTCTTAAAATTCCGTTAAATAAATTTGTGGTGACACTACATCATAAAAATGAAGTACCACCATCTAAATATTGGGGGTTTTTTTTGTGCAAGGGTTTTTTGTGCAAGTGTTAAAACATGGAATACTGCATTACATGTTTGCCTTGATACTTTGGCTCTATGAATAACTTCTCCCTGCAAAGTGATGCAGCCCTTTTTCTTAGCAGTTTGTCCAGTAATTTACAAGTTTATGGCTGTATAAATCCTGTATTTTCATGTTTTTTACCCTCCAAATTAGAGATATTTGTCTTTAGGTAAGTGTAAGTCTATAATAAAATATTTAAAGCTTATCAATACGAACAACTTGATAAGTTTGGATTTGTAAGACTTAAAACTTTCACAAATAATACTCAGCCAGTGAATATTAAAGTATGTATTGATGCTTTTGATTTACAAATACTGATGTACGATAGGGCTTTGTTTCTATCAGGTAGTGTTGAAAAATGTTCTGCAGGAATAGATTAGTTCAAGAAGTCTGTGTGTCTCATGTTTTTCAGGGAAGTAGACTGATAAGGAACAGAAGGATAGCTATTATCTTGTTTGAAACAATGCAGTACATTTCCAAAAAGTTAACAAGATAATTTCCTTGATATCAAAAAAGCCACTCATCATAGGATCAAATAATCAAATTTCCTAGCAAATTCTTAGAAGTTGTACGTTCTTGATCAAAAGCACAATTTACTTGTGATATGGTTAATTTAATTATATAACATGTCTTCTTGATGAAGACTCTTTGATGTGAGAAACTGGAATGTTTGAATATTAGCATATGGAGAATTGATTGATTGATTATTTCAGTAAATGGCATCTTCAAAGATAATTCTGAAATATAAGAGCCTAGCTGGAGCAGAGGAAATGTAAGTAATCAGCATTGCTTCTGAGAAGAGAAGGTAAGTATGAAGCTGAAAATCATTCTTTGTGAAATGGCATTGCTCACCTCTAGTAAGAGTATCCCTTAGCAATGCCATTTTTTTCTTAACCTTTTTTGGTGAATAATACAATCCATGTAAAGACTGGAAGAGGAATATTTATTTATGGCTTGCTGTCTGCCCTCTTATTTTCTTATTATACAAATGCCTTGCTATTAGGTGACACTGTGTTGTATCAAGTGATCAGTTCAAATGGTCATAGTTGGAAAATGTTTCAAGTGGAAAGTGAGCATAGGGCAAATGTAAGGCTGCTTCTGGGGAATGGAATTCTGAGGGCAAGTCTGCTGCATATCAGAGCAGGGAGTGAAGTTGAGCTTCTCCTGGAACCAACTTTACAAGAAATTCCTCATACAAGGGTTGGCTGAGAGGTTTCGGTCTTACTGGACAGTAACATACATGGTTTTCTGCTGCTTCTACTGTCTAGGTTGTTACTTAAAACATATGTGACAATAGCTATGTTGTATTGCTAGTAAAATTTTCAAAAAAAAGTTCAGAGTTTCTCAGTACTGGTTGTCATGGCTAAATTTTAAGGTGGTTAAAATATTGAAAGGTCGCTTTGGCACAAACTAGGAATTTTTACTTAGGATGTCTTCATACGTAATTTCTATTAGCAGCTAATAACTTGGAAATACTTGGGTTAGGTCTAGGTTTAGTGATGCATTTTCTGCAGTGGTCAAGTATTAATACAATAAGTAAATCTGGAATGAACTTTTTCAGTGTCCTGAGATGTTAATATGTGCTATTTTCTTTATAAGCTATACTGCATGAATACAGCATCAGATTTACATACACTTGAAAATGATCTTCAGTAGTTTGTACTCAGGGTGTCCATAATTCTGAGAAGTTCTGTTTTAGATTATTACAACCATAATATGGAGTGTGGAATATCCAAAATGCAAAGGTCTAACTTGAGAGTTGAGGAGAGTTCAAGTTACTGAGTTTTATCTGAGCTCCCTGTAGCATTTCTTCTTTTAATACTTGAAACAATTGCAATTCACTGCGAACTCTTTATCTGATACTTCATACATCTGCTTATTTGTCATGCCTCTGGGCTCAGAGGTGGACATACATACATTAAGTATTCTCTTAAACCAAGTTTTAATCAAATGAAATTACTACTGAATTTTAAATATAATACACTTTCAAAATTATGGATATTTTGCAAGCATGTGCATACAACTGAATTATGTGTAATTTCTTGGGTCATGATTGTATTTCTTGAAGAGACTGATATGGGAAAACTATCCTCAAAAGCTAACCTAAAAAGTATTTCTGCAAAAAGGAGTCAAAAGCAAAAATAAGTATCATTAGAACTTCGTAGCATGATTTTCCCATTTGGGGAGAACTTGCGTCGGCCCCATAGAAAGGACAACTGCCTCACCCTACTGTTACACAGAACCTATGGCTGTTAAACAACCTGTTCCCAGCTCAAGAGCATCTGTATCTGGGCTCTTGGTGCTGCTTCATGTCACTCAGTAAACTACTATGGGATTGCTGCTGGAGGATGAGAAGGTTCCTCTTCTATCCAAGCTGGCAGTCCCACTGAGCTTTAGCAATCTGGAGTAACATCTCTGGGCCTAAATGATACCCAAGAAGTTTATCATCAGTCCTCTGAGCAGAATGACTCGATTCAGTGTTAACAACGGCCTTGCTTTACTCGCTGTCTAACAGAAGATATCTACTCACCAGTATCTAGGTCAGTACCTCCTCTTACTAATACTTGTGTCTCGTTTTGCAGCTGATTGGCTTTTGTAAGGAGCTTTCTTGATCTGTTGGCAAAGGGTTACTTTTTTGTTGTGTGAAACATTTTTCTTTTCTTCTATGTACTGTGATTCCTGCAATTCCTGCAATTAAACATGTGTTTTTTTTTTTTTTTTTGTGGAAAAGTAGTGTGCATATATTCAAGAAGTATCGAACATTTTTCAGGTTTTTTTCCTTCCCCCCTGCAATATGTTTTCCCATCTGGTTTAAGAAAAAAATAAATTTAGTTTCAAAATCCTTGAAGTTTGGTAAGGAGAAGTTGAAATTTCAGTTAAGTACTACAGCCAACAACTACAGAGTAATGGGTTTGTGAGGGGTATAAGCAACACTTTTTCAGTGACCTAGACTCAGGGGTGAAGGGAGGAATCTGTAGGGGTCTTAATTACTAAAGTCAAGCTAGTGTTGAAAAGCTGCCAGGGAGGCAATTAAAAGAAATGGCCCTCAAAATACATCAAGAAAGAGAACAACTGGTGGAGGACAGCATTGGACCTTGCAGGTTGTTTAAACTGCAGTTTCTAACTGGTAGCATTAAATGCAATAGTAAATAGATTTATAAATGAAAGAGGAGAATTTTTTTTTGTTTGTGTGCTCTGTTTTGAAGTCTCCTTACTTTAACTCCTTGCATGAGTTGAAGCCACAAGAGAGTAGGCTTCCAGTGCACTCTGCTGCTGGATACCTTCTTGTTGATTGTTTTGTGCTACGGGATTGACATCCATAGCCAGGAGCCAAAGGCTCCAGTTTGTATTTGCTTCTACTCTTTGCATTTTCATATGGCTACTTTTTTATTTTGAGCATTTTTTTCCCACTAAAGGCCGTGTGGGCTGCATTTTATTAATTTCCTGTTTAATATTTAAACTTGCTGTAAGGATTTAATTAATCTAACCAATGTAATACTTTATTTTATCCTTGATTATGTTTTTGTTAGATTTGTTGGTGGCCACTAAGCTTTCAATAAAATCTGCACTCAAGACAATAGTTCTTAGTTTCAAAGGCTGATATGAAACATCTGAAGGGCAAAGTGTCCTAGGGAAGATGTACTAAGTATGTAAAAATCTATGAAATAATATTTTTCTCATTGTTTTTATGTTTGGAAATTTGTCCTTTCTAGAAATGAAGACTGGGATTTTAATGTTTATTCTCTACCTGGCAAAATAGGAGGAAGGAGCTATAGTAAGCTCTTAGCCTTTTATTCTCTTGGATGCACCTGTAGTAATTACATATTTAGTAGATAAGCTTGGGCTTTATGGCTGAAAATTTAGTAATATTCCAGGTGCCTTTTATTTTGTGACCCTTAACCAGGAAGAGGAAGTTCAACTGACAGTAAAAGACAGAATATTTGTGCCCATCCCTCTGCAGATCCTGCAGTTCTTCTGCTTAGTCCAACCTGTTGTGAAAGGTATTTGGTGTAGTTTTTCTAGTAGGAAACAAACATGAATATAAGAATACTGATAAAAACCTAAAGTGTTGCTCTATGGGAGCCAACTGCTTGTTGTATGCTACTGCTCTTCAGACACATTCTGCTCGTAATGTTTTCTCATCAGAATATGGTTTTGATTAAATGAGAAAGTGACGGTAACAAATCTTATCCAAGATGCTTGATATTAGTGATGTACACTTTTCATTGCAGTATGCACCTTGGCAACACTTTAGACTGAAAATCAAAGTTCAGGTTTGAAAAATGAGGTGTAGATCTTAATCTGTTGGTTATGTCAAGGTTTCCAAGGTTCATTGCTTTATTTTGACTTAAGTATTAGTCTTTTGATTGTGACATGTTTGTGTCTTGAGGGTTGAGAACGACTTTGTGCTATTGCAGCCTCTAATATTGGAAAACTGTTTAAAATGTTTCATTTTATTCAAATGCACAATTATTTTGTTATTTTGAGGTAGGATAGTTCAGAGAATTTATTCCTTATTCTGTAGGCATAGGGGTAAACATCTAGATGTCTTGTCTGACAAGACAATTCTGGGCTATCTATGTCATTACTCCATGGTGAGTTGTGCCATTAATCTAGGCAAAGATGATCGCTCAAATGAATTCTGACTGCAAAACTTGTGGGAGACTGTTGATAACGTGACACTTTCTGACACCATTTATAAAGGTGTTGCATTATGTGCATGGCTGATGAGATTGGCCTATGATGAATTTACTCTTCTGAGGAGTAAGAGTCAGTAGAAAGAAGTGCCACTGCAAATGTGGTGGGAATATTTTTGAGGAGTATATCACATGCACAAGGAGCACTCCAAAGTGATGGTATCATGCAATTGAATAAAATACCTGGATAATTGTTTTCTTTATTGAACTCTAAAAATTTTACAGACAAAAGGTTTGTTCAGGTACAGAGTTTATTGAAGAAGGTAGTCATTTCTCCTTGCACAGTGGCTCTGATGGCTGATGCAGAAACAAGAATTGTGTGTCTGAGTGACAGAGACTGGCAAGATAAGCACCTGCAGGTCTCTGGGTTGGTGGTGTAGCAGTGAATTGGTCCCAGTGGGACTAATATTCTGCAAGTAACTTGGAAAGAGAAAGCTTTGTTCAAAAGGCTCAGGGGCAGCCCAAGGACATTGCTGTAGTGACTGAAGTAAATGTGGTTATGGGGATCCAGCACTATGCGGGAGAGGACACTCATGGTTGTCTCTTACAAAAACTCTGGTGCTGAATGGAGGAGAGTATTGGAAAAGTTGTCCTAATAACAGATTCAAGCTGACATTTTGTCCATGCTAGAGTGTAGGAGTTGAAACAGTATGGTGAAAAAGTAAAAGATAGAAAGGAAAACTACTTTTGACTCCCTACCCTGCTGTTACTTGTAAAAATAAGAGATAGTTTTACCATAAAATGAAGGATGTGTTTTCTGTCATTATTTACCCGAGATTAAGTATTTCTGGTGTACAGGTCAGTTCCTGCTCTGAACACTCACCAAGATTGTTCGACAGCAGAAATAGAGAAAACATTTCATTTGCAACCTGGGTCACCCCATAATGGAAATTTTGGTAGGACCAACCGAGAATTCTGCAAGAGGGGCTTGACTGTTCCACAAAAGGGCCTGTGGTGGAAAAGGAACACAGTATAAGACCCAAATTAGCTATTCTTAATTTCTCCAATACCTTTGAAATTCGACAACAATGTCAGAATATCCAGGTTTTTGGTTTTTTTTCCTATATCTTTCAATGTGCCCTTAGATTGGGAAACAGAAGGGAAAAGAAGATTTGAGAAAGATTAAATGTTCTCTTTACTGTGTTATGAGAGCTCTGGTCTGTGTTCTTAGTGTCAGTGCAAGGATTGCATGCTGTAACTAATAGAGCTTCTCTAGGGTTGGACATGGCTATGAAAAACTGTATGCTTTCATACAGTTTTTTCATTGACATTATCAGCTTTATTTACTGTATTTAAAAACTCAAGACATGGTACATGATGTTCAGAGTGATATGTTCTATGGAAAAAACTTCCTATGTCCTTGCAGTATTTGGACTTACAGATTAGTTGGGCTTAATCTCTAGTTGGAAACTGGCTTGTGTTAATCAAGTTGTGTTGTTTTTGAATTACTTTTTATTTGTTGAAAAGAAATATTTTGAAAATTAAAATATCAACCTCCTAGGTTCATCGGGTTTCAGACTTTACATTAAAAGACTTGCTGCTGGATATATATATGTATAGTGCATCATCTCAGACTTGCCTGATATAATGTGTAATGTGACTACAAAAGTGGATTTGCTGTAATGCAGCATTAGTGATCAGGTACTACAATGTGCAAGAGTTTTCCTATCTGCTGTTAGCACTACAGCTTTTCTATAAACCTGTCTTTATTCCACCTTTACATTTACAGGAGACAGTATACATTCTTATTTTTATGGATTTTTGTATCATTTATCCTTTTATCTAGTGCATCACTTCACAGCACTATCAGAGTAAGCACACTATTTCTTATTTTCCAGTGTTCTTTTCTACTGCCTTTATCAGAATATTCATGACAGGAGACTGATTCCTCATAACTGAATGCTCTTTTTGGAGCAGTGATTAAATGCCTTGTTGTCTGACAGGAATCAGCTGATAACAATGTATCTAAGTGTTAGTATTTTTAATAGACTATTTCTTTATAAAGAGAATCAGGAGATAATGGATACAATCCTGAACTTTATAAAATGTGATGGACTCTGAAATCTGTAAATGTGTAAACTGAAATGAGCATGTGACATTTTCCCACTCCTGTTTGACCTCTATCTGAGACAATTAGCAATAATTAGAAATAGAGGGGAGGAAACAAAAGGAAACTGTTCTTACCGAGTGGGTGCAATGATATTGCTCATTTTGAGACACTGGCTTGCAAGTATCTTTAAGTCTCCACGATTGATTCCCTTTCCCTGCACAGGATCCTCCATTACACACTGAGGCTCTAGTCCCCTCTAGATTCATTTAATCTGTGTGTGATGTGCTTCAGTGGCATCTCCTCTGATTTGCTGAACCTGTGTTGCTAGGGATTTTTAGGCTTTTCCATATAAGTGATGTGTCTTTGGGGGGAAAAAATAGAGGAAATATCTATTTTCAGTGATGGAATAAATGTCTCTTTAAGATGTTTTGGTGATCCTTAAGACTGGACTAGTACTTGGAACTGAACTAGTTCCTCAGTAATAGTGGACAAGTTAGTGACGTTTCTATTCTGTTCACAAATTTTGTTGTATTATGTTTTAAGTATTCTTTTACTTATGCAAGTAGGACAAATATATCCAAATATTAGAACACAATAGATGAAGTTGAAAGTATGTTTATCTGGATAAATATTTTCTCCTGTTTAGGACATTGTATTGTCTAATATAGGCCATAGGTGCAGGAAAACAATTTACACTGGAAAAAAGTTAAGGGACTTGTGGCAACTCATCTGTGAGGCATAAATTCATTCTTTGCCATTTTAGTGCCATGCTTTTTTTTCAAGAATAACCTTTTCTATTAAAAACTGTAAAATGAAACTGAATGGCTTTATAAAATATAAATAAACTCAAATATTGCTTTTAATATAGAGAAGAATGAATATGGTGTATCATCCTCGTTCTGTTAAGAGGAGGTATATTTTTCAGTAGTTCATGCATTTCAGTCTTTTGATCCATTATGCCTATCTTTGAAGATTGATTGTGTTCTAATTAAATGAATGGAATTTTTCTTTGGTTTGTTCTTGAAAAATGGTTAGGTTGTTAGGATTAATTTGATATGCTTTCTGTCTCATGAGTCCTTGCATATTTGGCTGATCCTTTGAACACGGTTCCACAAGATATCATGGTCAGAACCAAATGGTAAATACAAATGAGCTTTTTATTGGGAGTGTAAGTACTGTAAGGTATTCTAGGGAGTTTTCAGGATTGTTTAGTGTGTAGCATAAGAAGTTTTGACAGCCCCTTGGCAAACATGTTGTGAAATACAGGCTCTTCCAGCTGAGCCCAAAAATAATACTTTTTTTCTCCTGGTTTAAAAAGTTCTTTATTTCTAATTTTATCCTGATACCTGTACCTTCCTGCTGAGAATGGGTAATATGCATGCCACCCTCAGCAGCAATTGTAGCATTGACACCTTGCATATCATAGCAGAAAGAGAGACACAAGTGAGGTATTTAAAACGGTACTGATTGTAAAGTTATTCTCAGGCATAAAAACAAAATCCCATTTGTTTTTTGAGTACAGCTTCATTTTCATCACATTCATTTTCAGTAGGCAGATTAGACAACTGACCTTTCTGGCACTGGGTACTTACACAGATTCTTTGAATGCTTTTTTTGTCAGCCTTTTGATTCAGTCTCAGAGAGATTGATGTTTGCATGGTTATCTGTGTTTTACTGCAGTTTATGGCTGGTCTATGGTTTAGTCTTTAAGTTATTTATAATACGTAATAATGAAACTTAGGTAAGTATCTCTGACTTTAAGGGATGAATGTGTAATTTGGTGTGTCAGACAAGTTTCTGGTTTTTCCTTCAAGTGCTGGGGTTTCTTGCATTCCTACCCTCAGGAAGTTTTCCTAATTTAATTCCTATGTATCATGCATTCTGATGTCCCTGCCATGAGTATATGCTGTTTTTCTAGCATCTTTAGCATTCTAATGTAAATAATATTTAAAAATAAATTAACCCTTGCTATTTATATATATTCTTGTCTGATACAATCTAGATTAATATTAAATTATGAACCTAGCATTTCAGCATTACTCATTTTGACAGTGTTAAGCTAGTTGGGAGATGTTACTGAAGTAAGAAAAAATAAAAATAAATCCATTGAAAATACCTGTTCTCCCACATAGTCTTGGAAATGGGAGGGATAACAGAAAAAATGGAGTAGATTACTTGATAAAATTGAAGTAAACCTGCAAACAGTCACTGGTACAACAAAATAAGTGGGTCAATTTTAAATTATACAATGGCTTTTCAAAGAAATTAGTAGGGAGGATAAACAAAGCACATTTATAGTGATGGACCAGTGCTTCGTACATAAGTCTGATCTTAGGAAGTAAGTCTGCTAATAGTGTACTGGTATCTTAGTGTGAAAAGACATCATTTATTTGTTAAATTTAGTGTGTGTAGCAACAGCTGTACTCGTTGGGTAGCACATTTAAAAAAGACTAGGCAAACCAGCATGAATATTTTCTAGTTGCTTTTGAAAGCACTTGTGTTATCCAGTATATTACTGCATAGTTATGACCTAACTGTCCTAAATTTGCTGCTGTTTGAAATATGGTGTTTCTCAGGGTGTAAGGTGCTTTTCCTTGTATGTTCACATAGCAAAATATTTTTGAGAATGAAAAGGTGAGCATTCTTTAGGTCCATAAAATTATCCTCATTCACTGAAACAGGAATAAAACCCAGATGAATTCTGATTTGATGTTTAGTTTTCTATTTATTGTGGGAACTAAGGTGGTTACAGGGTGTACTTAAGAACTAGGTCTGCATAATATCATAATTCACATTTCATTTCAAGGTGTATAAACTCCATACTTCTGGTTCTTCTGAGTGAAAAACATTGAAGTACAAATAAAACTAGTTGTTTGTGGATTCATATTTCCTGCTGTGAGTGCTTCATTGTGTTCTAGATTCATTTGTTTAATGCAGATTTTCAATTTTTTTCAGGTCAAACATACGGCCAGACTACGCGGATACGAGTTTTCATGAGTTCAAAATGCATACCTTCAGTCGTGTGACGTCTTGCAAAGTCTGTCAGATGCTTCTGAGGTAAGATTGTAAAGGGTTTCAAGTCATTCCTAGTATTTCTTGTTGTATTAGCAAGTTTTTATAATCAAATTTCCAAATATCAGCAGGAGTGCTGTTAAAAGTTGAAACATCCAGATGCTCCCCATTTGTCAGAAGATTGCTTTATCATGATTTTTTTGGAGAGATTTATCTTATTTAATACTGAAGTTCTAACATAAGAGTAAATGGAACCCTTCTGTACAGTTTAGACTACCATGGCTGATCCATGGAGCTCATTGCTGTTGACCATCAGTCACAAAACAGATGGAATATTTTTTCAGAAAATCAAAATGATGATCCTCATAAATGATTGCTATGAGACAGAAAATAACTGTGAGTCATTAACGGCATTTCTGAACCAGATAGGTAGACAAATTGGAAATAGATGTTGCCAAGCTAGGTAAGAAATGCTAGCAGACAACTAATGCCTTCATAAATACATAGCTTGAAGCTTGGGTGTCCCCAGGTGCTGCCTTGTAGTATATAGACATTTAAAGTAATTGGCAACCCTTAATATTATTTGAAGTATACCATGATATCTATTTTCTTAAAAATGAACAAATTGAAAGTCAAGAATGGTTGCAACATAGTCTATGAACTCCTTAATGCTGAAATATATGTTCAAACTTACAAATTAAGATCCATTTCAATAGTTTGTACTCTTCATGGTGCCTAGGCAAATTCTCATAGAGATCTACACAAAGTGTGGATCTATAGGAGAACAGATGCATAATGGTACCATTTCAAGTGTACTGTTACAAAGTTGCTTTGGATTAAATTGAAATTGAGATTTATTATTCTTTTAGTGATCCAAAAGAATTATCAGGTTGTAGCTTTTAAATGGTTAGTAGTGATGTAAAGTGGATGAGCTGCTTGTATGTCAGTTGTCACTTTTTCTCAAGCCTTTAAGGACTATCATTATGCGGAACAGCAAATGACTTCTAATACCTTCTGCCATGTCTCTTATGTCCTTTATGTGTGGAATTTGTCACCTCTAATGTGTCACTACTTAATTTTATTTTACAGGGGAACATTTTATCAAGGCTATTTATGTTCTAAGTGTGGAGCTGGAGCACACAAAGAATGTTTGGGAAGACTAGACAATTGTGGCAGGGCTAATTTAGGTGGTAAGTAATTTTTATTGTTAGAATACCATTTTTAATTAGGACATAAAACTTGCTAGATATAATTAAGGTTTAATTTACCTCTAATTTGTGTTTATTGTAACATGCATACTTGTGAAACTGCCATTTATGTGCACAATTAGAATTGCATTTAGGATTCATAGGGTTTTTTATTGCTACTAAATTGAAATGTTTGAAAGCAGAACTGTTACAGGTCAAAACCAATTTCTTTGTCAATGTCATATACAACAAAGAATTGCTCTCACTTCAGTTGTAGTCTGCTCATATGTAACACCTACTGTACAGGACCTCATCTATCATCCTTGTGATTCTCCCTTTATGTCAATTTTCATATTTTCCTCTCAGTTCCTTAAGCTGTATGTGTTGCCTCAGCTTCCTCTTTCATCTCTTTGGTTTCCATGGTTTCTGTCCACTCAAAATAGTCACAATACTGTGATTGATGGCTCTCTTTCCCACATCTGAAGACTAATTTTCGATTCCAGTACTCTGAGTTTCTTCCCTGACCATTGTTACTTTGTACTTCCCCTGTTATTCTGCTCTTTGGGACCTTTAGGAGTCTTTTGACTTCAATTACTGTTTGACCTCCCTCAAATGACTAAAAAAAATTTGACATCTTCCCTTTCTGCTCAGTATTGTACCTGAAAATCTTTCTGAAATATTCTGGATCTTCCCCTGCTAATGCTAAATGTTAGTCCTCATCATTAGCCACTCCTTTCCTTCCCTTCCCTGTAACTATTCAATTGGTGGCAGTGACTTTGTTGTGCTATAGCTAGCTAGTCATGTAATCCTATTGCTGTTTTTGACTCTTCCCTCTGTCCAGGTTGTTAACTATTCTTTCTATAGAGATTATTTTGAATTGCTTTTATTTGAATGTATTTGAAAGATAATTTTATATATGTTGGGGAAATTGCTAGTTGTTTTTCCTTCTAACTTCTTTAAAACATGTACTTTCCTTTCCACAATTATTTCATAATAGTTTGTGAAGTTTCTAATGTCTCACCTTACATAAGCTACTGCAGCCTCTTCCATTAGGTTATTTTCTTTTTGACATAAGTGTCTATGATCTTTGCAAAATGCTGTTGGAGAGACAGTCACTCTCCCACTGCTTGAATTACATGATGACTTCATCCACTGCTACTTACTAAGCTGCTGCTTCAAGATTTTGACTGTAGTTTTTTTGTACAACATTGTATAGGCTTGTTTCTGTCTGTTTGCATTGCTTCCTGACTTCTACTTGGCCTTTGCTGATAGTACCATTTACCTGCATCATTCTTTCATGAAATCAATGGGATGATGGACACTGACTTTTTCTGCAGTCAGTGAACTTTTTCTAGTGGCTGTTCTGTATTGGAGATCTTCCTTGCTATCCTCCAAGTTTGGACTCTTTAAAAATAATCTCTTGTAGATCTGAAAATCACTGTATTTGTGAAAGAAATACTTTTTGAAACAGGTTTTTCACAGAACCTCCTACAGATATTCTAAAGACCATAAATATGTAAAATTATATAAAAAATTATTGTTTTAAGGCCATTGCATTAAAATTAATAATGAAAAAACAAACATATTGTTCTTCACCAGAGCGTTGTCTTCAGTGGTATAAACTACCCCTAGTTCTGCTTTTTTGCTTTGTGTAACACCTCTGTTTAATCAGTTCGGTAGTTTTTATTTTAATTGGATAGCTGGCACTCCAGGGGGTAGGAGCTTGTCTTCCTGTTCCTCTGTAAATATCTATGGACACATATGGTGCAACATGTATCAGTAAGAATGACCATAAGTGCCTAGATAACAAAGGGTCTGATTTCTTGCAATTTTCCTGTGTACTTAGCAGTGCTATGCATTTGATAGACAGAAAAAAGTACCAACAACAACAGAAAAATCACATTTGTCTTTGTTTGTAAGTGAAATAAACTATAATTTTAAAAATTCAAAGGAGCAGAATGTTGGTTTGGATTTCACTGTAAATCTTCCTAGTGTTTGTAGAGTGATATTGCACTGAAATTGGAAGCAACTGGATTGTTAAGATATTGTTTTGTGTTACATGTTGTGCTTACATCCAAATATTTAGCTCTCAGACCTCTCTTCAAACTTCACTTTCTCTTCCCAGTCTATTTTTAACTTCTCCTTGCTGTAGCTCTAGTCCAAGACAAGAGATTGTGTATCTTCTACCTGCTCCTGAGACAGAAGGAAAGGAGGCTTTCCTTACAGCCTGCTCTGAGATCATAGCTGCAAAACCAAACTAAATTACAGATGTTGCCTGCCTTACCTCTTGCTTTGTCAATCAGTGAAGTTGGAAAGGACCGCGAGGTTTGCTTATTTGACTAGAAATGTGTAATTCCTCCACCTGATAAAGGGACTTTGGTGAATGAGTTGGAAGGAAAACACTTAGTTTTTTGTCTTCTGTTTTCCACTTTTACTCTTTATTTGCCTTTTGAAAGAAAAAAGTGTTGATGGAGCAGTGCTGCCCATTCATAATGTACACAGAGTAAAGAAAGTAGGAGCTTTACCAGTTCCTGCTTCCCTGCGTCACCAAGAAAGGAATGGGACAATTCAGACTCTCCGATATATTGCAACTTGGGTATGAATTGTTTTCCAGAGCTATATTTTAACTATTCCACAACTATCCTGAAATGTGAAGTCTCCTGTAAGTTATATGCTATGCCTGCTGAGTTAGAAAATGTTATTAAAGGAATGCAGATATGAGGATATAATGTAAAATTCAGTAATTTCACTGCATTTTGTGGAAAAAATACGCTATATATGCACAAAATTCTAACCTGGTTTTAATTTGGAATATTTTCCTTTTGAAATATTTAGAGAAATGAATTTATGATAAATGTAATTTTTTAGTGGTGTAATTTGCTGCTTCTCTGGGAAATTAGCAAAAGTGGCCTGAGAGTGCTATTACATTAGAAATTAGAATATATTAGAAATTGTGGAGCATAGCTATAAGGCTTACAGTAAAATTCCCGGAACACTGACTGTATTGCTATGTTTGGATTTTTTGTTCTTTTTGTTTCTTTCTAGGGAAGTGTTTCAGCCTTTTTCACAGGGTATAATGGACATGAAACATAATCATCCTTTTGGGAAACTGGAGATTATTTTTCCCTAGTCATGTGGTATTAGTTAAGGCCACAGACACAGAAGTTGTATGTATATGTAGGCATATGTGTTTTCTGTGTAATCTGGTGTTCTGTTATTCTGCCAGTGCCATTCCAGATGCTTCACAGCAAAGTGCAAATCCTCTGTGTGGTAGACAATGCCCAGGAATGATGCTCCTCACTTGATCCTATTACATTTTCTTTCTGTCTTTTTTGGTGTTTGAAGTGCTTTTATGTCTTACTAATGCTTTTGCATAGCTTCCCCGTTTGGAAGTATCTTAACTGCATTTCAGAAGCCATAGAAGAATAAGTTCTCTATGCAACATGCAACCTTGAGTTTGTGAGGAGAGTCAATGGAAGTCCTGACTGACTGCTTTTCTATGATCAATTATTTCATAACTTCTCATGACCTCTTAATACTGCACTATCTGAAGTGAATAGTTTCTTTTTTTTCATTATCTTTTCATAAGTGGATTTTATTCTATGCTTCAAATAATTTTCATTCCCATTCTGTAGACCTATTTCTGGATGTCCGTTTGAAAAGAGGTGATCAGAGTTCAAAACACTGCAATGGGAATATACCATTAGGTTTCTCAAAGGCATTTGAATTTTCCTCAGCATTTGCTGATTTTGTTCAGTTTGATTGTTTTCTTTGTTGGCTACTGATGTTTTTGCTAGCCTTTCTGAAAGGATGCTTAGAACCTCCCAAGTGGATTAAATCTTTTTATATTTCTTTCCAAGTTGCAGTTTGTGAAAATTCAAAAGAGGCACATACAAAGACATGAAACCTTTTGAATGACAAAATTGTTAGATTTAGATGATACACTTATGAGAGCAACATTGACAAAGTCTGAAATTAAATCACTCTGTTCTCATCTAATGCCTTATACACAAACATATGCCAATTCTTCAGATATTTTGCTTCAAAGAAGGCCAGTTCAGTGGACTGTAGAAAATGCAGTGATAAAAGACGCAGAGTTAATCAGTTGAATTAATAAATAGGACAAAATGTCTGCATTTAACACTTGGATTTTCTTGATTGCTGTTCCTGCCCTTGGTGCTGTAAATCAGCTGTGCTGGTTGAAGTGTTCTGTGCTTGTTTCTGTCATTGATTTAATGTTTTGTTCTACGCCTTCCCCTTCCACCCCTCCTCAAATGCTGTCCTGTACATGCTCAAATAGTCCTTTACATTTTCATATATTTTACTTTTCTGTCATATTACTTAATCTTTCTGTGAGTTGAAAGCCTCCATGCCCCCTATTTTTTTGGAGTAATATTCTGATGAACACCTTCGATTCTGAGTGCACAGTCTCAAACACAAGACTGTATGAAATTCTTAAACATAAGGATTATAAAATGAATGCACATATTTCTGACAGGCCATTTAAAAGGACATATGTGGTATTCTTGTGTTCTTTTCTCTGGTGGGTTATGCAGAGTCTCCTGTCCATTGCTGTCTCTGGCTTTTCAACTGCTCATGGCACAGGACAATTTCACTCCTCTGGTGATGTTTTCCTACTAATTGAAAGAGTTTATATTTGGGAATTAGGGGACCTTTAGCAAGTAAACATGAGTAAGGAACACCTTCAGTAGAAAAAAGGAGAAGCAGTATCCCTTGTTATTCCCACTTTTATCATGTGGATTGTTCTGTCCCCCTTGCAGTTTCATCAGAGACTTACAAGTTTGATAAGAGAGTATCACTCTGCACAGAACATAGTGCAGAACTCCAGTCTGTTTCCTAGTCAAAGCCGCAGAATTAACAATTTCTATTTCCAGACTGGAATTTTTCCAAGTCAATCCAATTCTATTGAATTAAGTATTCTCAGGCAAATCTTTGCTGGTTCTACAGACAACTGAATATTTCAATTAGAGGAACTTCCAGTAATGGTTCTAGAATCTGAAAATGTTTTGAATATTTTAAATATAGTGCCAAACCCACAAAATTTTCTTCTTTATATTGCTTTTCCCAGGAAATGTTAGAGGGATGTCTCATCAGGTCATAAATGGATTAGAAAAACATGAACTAGCAATTTTTATAGTCAATTTTGGTTAACTTATGCATGATTTCTTTCTTGTTCAGATAATTCCATTTGAAAAAGTACTCCATTTACTTCAGTGGAAGTTTCTTCAACTTTGTGATAAAGTTGAAAAAAAGTGTTGACATATGAATGGGTTAAGTTTAGAGTTGCTTTCATGTGGTAATGTGTATGCCCAATAAAACAGTCCATGCTGTTTATGTAATAATTGCTTGCTACAGCACATTAGTGATTATTCATGAAAGCCATGTGGTCTTGACAGCTAAAAAGAAACCAGCAGTTTTCACTGTTTATGTTTTTGCTGACTTGATCAATAGCTGCAAAATTGCTGGCGCTCCTCCAAGCTTACCATGTCAACTGAATTGACAAGTGCGTGCTCAAATCACAGAAAGTTCATTGGAGTTATGCCAGTTCTTTAGGAAACTGCAGCAGAGGTTGAGCTGTACTGTTTAACTAACAATTCTTGCTCAACCTGAACAAAAGCCACTTAGGGGGCTTGATATTTTTCAGTGTCCTACACTATAGTACATCTGGGTCATATTTCCAATTTTGTTGTGATTTTGCAATGACTGGCTAAATGACTGGAAAGGATCAGGTAGTCCCACAGCTCTTTCCAAGTGACTGACTTAATAGTTCCTGCATTTTAAATACTTTGAGCTTTCTTATAAAATAGAAAGTAGATTTTTACGTGTCCTGTTTGTTTCCTCTCCATTTAGTTAGCATGTAAGTCTATCTGCTCTGTTGCATCCCTGAGGAGCAGCTTATTCCCATTTTCTGATCTGCTCTCCCTCCCTCACTGAGGCCAGCTGCCTCTCCTCTTGCTTCTGTAGTAAACCATAATTATCAAAAGGTGACTTAATGGCAACATGGCTTCAGTGAATAAACAAAAAGTCCTCAAAACTGTGCTGAACTATGGCATTGAAGTAGCTGGCTATCAGAACTGAAGACTCACTTGATAATTTCATTTTCACACTGGTGATAAGCAGGAACTTGAATTAAAGTTGTCATGTGTGAAATATCTGCTGGTGAATATCCTCAGACATTACATTCCTTTTTTTTTTTTTTTTCCCTAAATTAGAAATAAGGATTTTCTTGCTCTTTTACTTGTGTAATGTTTGGAGAAAAGGTCTTCTTTGAGGAAACAATTCACATAATTCAATACAGAATATTCTGAAATACAGGAGTATTTAATGAAAAAACAAGTCTTATTTTTTTATGTGGAAATACAGATATTTTTTCAATTGCTGAAGTACTAATAGTGAAGCCACAAATGGCGGTTTGGTCCATCAGTTTTGGCATCAGTTAGTTTTCTCTTTAATCCAAATCTCCTACTTCGCTTTTAATGAAATTTATATGATTTATCTGGAGTATCTGTTACCTTTCTAGACAGTTATTTTGTGAATCCAGTTATTCAGTTATTGCAAGTTAATCAGTGAGTTTCTTTATGAAAAGTGTTGAGATTTTTCTGATCACTAGATGAAACTCATTAATTTAGATGAATTTGGGATATTTCCTAGAGATACAAATAATATATGACAGCAACTTTTAAAAATCACATTCATTTATTCCCATTGGAGGATAGAATGACATTTCCATTTCAACTTTTTGATAAGAGATCTGATGTGTAAAAAAAACCCCCAAAAACCAAACCAACAAACAAAAAACCCCCCAAAACCCCCCCCAAAAAAACCCAACCCCCCAAAAAAACACACACACAAAAATCCCCAAAACCCCCCCCAAAAAACCAACAAAATCAAACCCAACAAAATTTTAAAAAATAAAAATAAAATAATAATAAACCACAAAAAAACCCCAAAACCAAAACACCTAGGTTTGGATTTGTTTTGGCCTCCTTTGCAAATCCTTATCTATTTGACTCCCTTCATTTGCAGTCATTAATAATGCTGAGATAACACATTCAAAAAAATCGAATTTTTTTTTTAAATTCACATTTTGGCAAAAATTCTGAAAGGCATATCAGATTGTGAAATACCACAGCTACACTGAATTTCAGCAGCACTTAGGCAACTAATTCCCTTAGGCTCCTTAGAAAAACCTCAACAGGCTTTCTGCGTATTCTCCTTTGGTGCACTTATTTTTTCTTCTCTTTTGCTCACTATAAAAAGGCAAATTAATGCTTTTGGAAAGGTTACAATCACAAAAGTGTTTTCTGTGGATGACAAGATGAAGGTATTTGGCGCCCTGTGTGAGAGGAAGCGGTGACTGAAGGTGTACGTGAGAAGAGCTCTGCCAGTGGTAAAGGCTGTACCTGCCCGGCCCAGCGTCCGCAGCTGGCGTGCTTGGTCTGGGCATGCCTTATCAGCTTTGCATAAAGAGCTAGGAAGCCAGAGATTTTGTTTTCCCACACTTTACTACTTAATGTAACCTTTTTTTAGCAGAACAAAATGTACTTGCAGTTAAACTTTTTTGTTTGTTTTGCTGTGAATGTGCCCTCCTGTTTAGAAGATAGAAATTTTCCAATGTGATGAAATACATAAAGACCAGGCACGTGCAGTTTGTGCTCTGCCTCAGCAGCGTGTGCAGTGCTAGAGTGCACACGCAGATAAATACAGCTGTGTGCGCTTTGATAAGGCACTGAACCAAAATCTAGAGTACACCCAAATACCTGTTATCAGATTAGACATTCAAAGGACCCAGGAAAAAGCTACCCTCTTTTATGTCTTTTGTATGTATGGTGGTGTGTGTATGCTGAAGTGTTACTGTCTTTATGCAATCTTTCTGATCTCCTACAGGATTTTGTTTCCCAATTTTTAAATAGTACCATAACATTTGTAGTAAAAAAGGCAAATAAACCACCAATTACTTCAGTCTATGGTATATTAATGCAATGCCTAATTGAACTTAGACATGAAATAAAGTTAAATTTATATATATGTATCTTGATACATGTTGGCATACTGTGAAAAGACAGAGACTAAAGGTGTAAACTCGACTTACAACAAAGGTCTGTTGCTTTGAATTCCCAACGATTCAGTATTTCCCGAGTGTTTTTGAAATGTTGTGAAAGTTTCCAAGGTGTAGTGTCTGCTCCTGCCGTGCCGCTGCCGGAGCGTGCCCTGCAGCCACAGCCTGCCCAGGGCCGGCAGCGCCAATGAGCGCGGCGGGTTTGCACGGCAGGACCTGGCACGGCCCCGTGCGCTGGGGCGGCTGCAGGTGTCAGGTAGCAAAGGAAGGCAGCAGTGTCCTCTGTAATGCCACGCAGCACAGACTGAGATTGCTGTAGAAAAGCTGTACAATTTGCAATTGCTAATAATGCCAATTTTTACTTTTGTTTCAGAACATGGAAACGTGAAACATGAGGTAAGGATTTGTTTTCCTTTGCGTGTGATGTTTGTTTTGTTGGTGTTATGAGTTCTATATTACTTTGTGCATGTGCTGTTGAAAAGTTGTTTTTCTTCTGGGTTTAACAACAGATTTAAACAGATTTAGAGTGCTGTAGAAGCTGTCTAAGCAATAAGGAATTAATAATTAAATATGAATGTCTTCTGTTAAAAATGTGAGTTAAACTTGTGGATTTATGACTTAGTGCTAAGAGCACTGAAAGGGGTGGAGATGTGGTGGGTGTCTTTTTTGTTGGTTGGTTGGTTTTGTTTTTGTTTTTTTAAATTTTTTTAAGCTATAGGTAAGAAAACATATGTTGCTTCACAGCTGATGGTTAGGTCCTTACTCTTCTTAAGTAAAATCTGCCAGTAGAGTTAAAAGTACTCTTTTTTTTTTTTTTTCTTCCTAAGATTGGCAGGGCAGTGTTTCTCTCTTCATGTGAAAAGATTGTAGATGCAGAGGTATTCAGTGGTAATGGAGTTTATGTAATCTGAAGAGAATGTTGAAATGGGACCTAAACAGAGGGGCTGCTGTGATGCTCATAGTGTAGCTTGCTGTCAGCCCAGGAAGGCTGCAAGCCCACTCTGTGTTACTTTCTGGCGAACTCCTGGTGCCTCTCCCCTGACATACAGGAGGTCATGGCAACTGGGTTTTGTCAGCCGACTCTAACTAAAGACAGGCAGCACTTCAGTCCTACAGCATAACAGTTTATAGTAATTTAACTGCTTCAAAATGGCATGCTGGTTACAAACAACATGTATGTTGTTCCTCTCCATAAGGATGGGTGTGTTTGATGCTGTTCATAACGTGGGTAATGGAAAGACATTATTGCTGACACGGCTGGTGGTCAGCCCTGCACACAACTGCCCCTGCACATCAGTGCTCTCTGATGTTTGAACGATTTGGGTGACCCCAGGTGGCAGTGNGAGCTCTGGCTGAGGGCAGGGGAGTGCTGGCATGGTCCTGCTCTGCTCAGGCACCGCTGCCTGCCCACTCTCCTCACTGCACTCTCAGCTGTGCCCTGACCAGCTGCTAGCTTCCAAGTCTCTGCCTCAAAAGGTGCCCTAAATAAGAGCTCTCTAAAATACAGGAATCACAGCATGGTCCATTTGCTTGCTGCTTTCCCAGTCCTGCAGCTGGCCGGCATGGCTGGGGTGCTATGAACAGGTCACGTACTGACCCTTGTGGGTAAGGCTGCCAGGCTCAATAAAGCTACTGTGGTGAACATACTGTGGCTGGATGAAAAAATATTTATATTGGTTTTTCTTGTGAGGAAAGAAAAAGGCCTCCTTTCTGGAGCTATTGGTTTGCTATTGCCTGTTGATTTGATCTAAAAGATCAGGATTGCTTTAATTTTTTACCAAGACTCTTGCTTAAGTGCCTGCTTTAATTATCTCTGTGCAGAAGGAAACTTGAGCACAGATGAGGAGCTGTCATTTTAGAAAACATGGATTTAGATTTCATACCAGTAATGTAGGGAATATACTGGTACTGCAGTATGTTTAAGCGTATTGAACATGCTTTCATGCAGCTCAAGAGCTATTTCCTTAAAACTGTTTTCCATCTGATCCTTTGGTATATATGACTTAGGTTGTCACAGAGTGAATGTATTGCATTCGTTTCAGTTAAGCATTTCTGTTTCCCTTTGTACTTTCTTTACCTAATCCTGCCCCTTTCCTTCCCTTGTGCAAATCTGTGGTTACCTGTCACTCTGCATCAATCTGTATCAGCAATACAGCTTCCATCTATAGAAGACAATATAGGATATAATTGAGCATTTTGTTTTTATTCAGTACTGTAACTTTTATTGGACCAGCAGTTTTCAATTTTTCATCTTTCCACTACAGATGAAACAAAACTTGTATCCTTTCTTTAGAGATGTGAAGTACAGAGATAATATGTCCAAGGACTCAAGTTTTAAAGCTGTTTTCAAACCAAGCTTTTCATTTTGCTTGCTTGCTACAGGGCTTGGTAATTTGGTTATCCCTCAGGTTACTGCTTTCTGGCTTGCCTCGGTGTGTGTCCTGCATTGGCTTATATCAACTGCAAGTAAATCAGAGCAACCTAATTGTTCCCTTTGTTATGCAACATGCTCTTCTCTGCTTGGATTGATTAAAAAATAAATACATGCGTGAACCTTCTTGCAAGTTACCAGTTAAAACAAGCTTGCAAAAGCAGATCAGTAGTTCAAGATGTTATTTCACATGGAAATTTCCAGAGATCCATATGAAATATCTTAGCATATGAAACGTAGAAATGAAATTAAAATAGTCTGAAGTCTTATCAGAGTTTGAGTTCACACAACTCTAGTTCTTTCAATTTAAGAGACAAGTTACTCAATATATTTGTGTCCTGAAAATATGAAAATTAAGTATTCCTTGGGAAATTCTAGCTAGCTTCAGTATAAAGTAGAAATAGTGAAAGTTTCTACCTTATTAAAACAATGCAAGTGGCATTGACTTTTGTGTTGGTGGACTGTACCTGGGGCAGGTAATGCCAAATGCATGTTTTTCCCCTATCCTATTCATAAGTTGTTAAAAATTACATTTGTTCTTGATATCAAAAAATGTTAGTGTATGAACAAACCTCCTGTGGACTGAGAATTTGAGTTTAGTGTCAGAAAAAATGGGATATATGAAAAAACTGTGTGCATTACTAAGAATATTTTTCAAGGTGTGATCTTTCTACAAGATAAAGATAATTGTGTTGGTGGTTGGGGGAAATAAGAAAATGAGCTTTGCCTAGTAGACTGTGGGAATGAAAAGAGTGCAATGTGCCTACATGAAAACATGTTTATTCATATCCTTGATTTGTATTTTTGCTTTGCAGAAACGAACAAATGGAATTAGAAGAAGCTCTAGACACGTGGACCCAGGTTTGTGTCATGACTTTTTAATATTTAAAGATAAAATAAAAAGAGCAAGAAAGCTGTGGCTCCTTTATCAAGTTCTATTATAAATGCTATTGTAATGCACATGGTGTAGAGAACTTTATCGCTGAAGTCACAAAGGTCTAAAGCAATTGCTCTGTGATTTCAAAGATAAGGCCAGCTGGTTGAACTCTAATTTTTTTTTTTTTTTTTTTTTTTTTTGAACAGAGATTTGGTTTTATTTGAACAAAAAAATGCCTCTGGGCTTTCAGTTAACATGACCCACCTTACTGTACTCTGCAGTTTTAAAAGAAATAACTAAGTGATGAAAAGCAGATGGTTGCTTATGCAGCTTAGGTTCTGTTTCTGTGATTTGCGGATATTCTCAGCCCTTGACTGTGGTGGTGCACAGTGCTTAACTGTATGAGATGCTTTTCTGAAATGCCTATACTAATTGCAGTTTTATGTTGAATTTCAAGGTGATTTTATTCTTCCTGTTAGTTTATAGTAGATATTTTTGTGGAATCATGGCAGCAGCAGCCCTTAGGAAAATTAAATGCTTGCTTATAGACTGCATACTCAAGTGGATGAACATTTCCTCTGGAGACCCATTATGTGTCTGTATAAAATTTTCAATAGTTTTTAATGTAAGTGTGTGATATTTTTAGTGTAATTTTTTACAATAATTACACTTCTGTCCTTTGTTTCTTGTATAGTTTAATTACTGAAGATTTGTTATGCAGATATTATTTGAAATAAAACTAAGCTGTGGATTATTAAATGTTTCTAGATGTGGACACCTGAGGATAGTTCAAGTTAAACATTAAACAAAATGGCAGTTTTGTACACCACATTATAGCCTGGCAGAGCTAAACACTTTTCAAAAAGTAGGAATGCTGGTTGTGCCACTAGCATTGCAGCTGCCTTGGCTCTGCAAGTCTCAATGTTGTAACTATGAAGCAGACCACACCTTTCTTACTCACGTACCTTTGACATGTTTTGGAACACGTATCGTCACTGTGTTCCCTCTAGCAAAATAAACCTGCTTCATGATTCTATAAATTGTTCTCTGTGTTGTGATGACTGCAGTCATAAAAGAAAAAAATGAACACCCTGTAACTCTGAAAAGTAATGCAGTTAAGAGGGGAAAACATCAAGAATAGGAATTAAATCATGCAGAAGAGGATGAGAATACTTTTTTCAAGTGTTCACTAACAAAACTGAGTTCTTGCCAGTCAGGGGTCAATGTTGCAGTGAAGTTTAATGTGTGCTTGCAGAAGAGTCCTTATAGGTCCTGATCTTTAAACACAGCTATCTCATGAAGAATACTAGAAGGTAAAGTAATTCAGCTTTGACAGCCCTTTGAGTACACTGGTGGCTTTACTTGCTGAAGTCTGAGAGAAGTATTTATGTGACCTTTATATAGAAAGATACTTTAAAATTAGTTTTTAATTGAAGACTAAGTTCAATTGAAATCACCAAAAGTAATTGAATTAATAGGTGTTTAAAAGCTGCCAGTGCGTAAAATACGGTTCTGCTCCACCTTCTCCCTGCTCCACCCTGGTCCATTTATCTACACTGAACAGTTCTTTGAGTTGTTGGGATAGTCTTATTGAGTTCTTAGTCCCTATCATATTTTTTGAAAGCCAGTAAAAATGCACATCTGTATGATGTTTATATCCCTTTGTTGGAGACATTGCTTCTTACAGAATTGCTTCTGACATAACAAATATTTTAAATAATTAAGAATGAGAAAGACATTATACTGTCATTTTCAAATTAAATGAGCTTTTTGATTTGCATTTTGTCAGTACAGACATTCTGTGTCCTGCTGTAACTTGGTGGAGATAACTTTTTAAAGACATGAATGTCTTTGCTAACCCCTTGGCATCTATTTTGCATAAATCTAAGTATTACTGCTCATCAGATTGCACGTTGCCTTGAGAGACAGAAGATGCTATCCAGAGGGCAGCACTTGTAAGAGATCAGTTATTTCAGGCGTACATTACTGCATTGATCTAAGAGCTTTTCAAGAACACTGTATGTAAACTTGCTTTGTCTTTAGAAGGTTTAGTGTGCTGCTACTACTGTTGCATGTTATGGTGTTGAAGCATGGATGCAAGTTTAGGAAGCAGATGTTTGCTGTGAATCAATAACCAGCACCTGCAGTGTCTAAATATTGAAGGAGTTTGATATGACCAGTAAATACAACTATTTTGGGTTTTAACTTGTCAACATAATGTTCTGTCATATCTGTCTCTGGCTATTCTAGCAAGGAATAATGACTACAGAAGGCATAGTATGGTCAAGTTGATGTGTTGGTCTTCTCTTTTTATTCATGTTAGAGTCAAATTCAACTTTTGCTGACACAGCTTAGCCCAGAATAAAAAATAATAATTTAAATGTGATGAGAAGTAGTGAAAGTCAAAGGATGGTCGGTACAAAACAATATGAGGATACTGGATTAAAACGTTCCTTGTCTTCTACTGGTAAGGCTCATTGATGAAGGAACCTATCTAGATGAAGTACCATAAAAGAAATAAGTTTATGGCTTTTTCATTTGTTTTTCTTTGAAGTAGGGTTAAAAGTTTTGACAGTGACAGTTTCTTTGAGATTTTCTTTGTGCCGAACAAGAAAGGTAGAAGGAAAAATGATTAATGGATGATCAAGCGGAGAAATTCTTGGGAAATAAAAACAGCCATGAGAAAAACATGTGCAGATGTGGTACAAAAAGAGGCATATGTAAAAACTGTACAAGTGAAGAAAAATTTGAAATCATAACAAAATATGATCTTGTCTTTATGCTGTGCGTTATCCCTTCACCCTGTTGTCTGGTTGCACAGAGCCTCCTGAATTGCTTCATCTACTAAGTTTTACTGGGACAGGTTTTAAATAACCTTTGTTTGGATTAAGCAACAGATAATAAACAGCCTTGACAGAATGAACCAGTGAATATATCTGCAACTAGAGAGCCAAGAAAAATTTGGTCAACAGCTTGCATTTGACTGTACAACAATGTGATTCTGCTTAAATGCATTTGAGAAGTGATCAGACTGGTGTTTGTGTAGAATGGGCATGTGGAGTGACAATTATGAAATTTTAATCTTGTGTAGGGAGTGTAGTGAAAACTTTTATGCATGTGTTAAATTTTACGCGTGTGATTTGCACTGTGAACTTAAATGACAAATGAACCATTCCTATGTATATTCATAAGTGTGAATTCTTATAGTGTGAAATCTTGAGGATGATGCAGTGTGACCGCTGCTTTTAATAGAATTAATTTTGTATATCTTTTAATAAAAGTAACAATTACTGTCTTTGTCAGCTATTGAAATAGTATAGTGTACATTTGCAGTCTTTTTTTTAGATTTTTTTAACAGTATAAAGAGTCTAAATGTGATAGATTCACAGCCTGGTGTTTTTAAAACTGGTTTTACCCTAAACACTTCTGCTAATATAAACATTGGGATTTTAATCTCTAGAAGTGTGAAAAAGTGTGAAAGTATATTTCATATCAGAAGGATAAACTTGGGAAAAATAGAACACTAGAAACCTTATAGTCAAGATTCATTGCAGATTAAACTCAAATCTGGTCTGTGATCATTGCTGAGCATGTTCTGACTTCTTAAATAGCTGATTTCTTTATAAGTATGGATTAAAGATTAGACAAGCCTAGTTCTGAACCAAAGGACAAAAACCAACATGTCTTTTCTCTTCATGGAAAATATTGTGTTGCTTTTTGGGACGCATAATACTAGCAAGTAATGTGTGTGCTGCAATAGCTTGGGCAAATTGTATTTTTCAGCCCAGGAATTCAAAGTCCGAATTAAAATTTTAAAAAGAAATATATGTGGTTTTGGTTGGTGTCTGGTCTATACGTGCTTTGTGAAGCAAGCCTCTAATATTGGTTTTACACATAGCATAAAAAAACCCCCCAAAAAACCAAACCAAAACAAAAAACCCCCAAAACCAACCAAACAAAAAAACCCAAAACACCAAAAAACCAACCAAACAAACAAAAAACCCAAGGATCTTGAGAGTAACTGAGTTTATGGCCTGAAGTGAATACATTAAACAAATAACAAACAAAAATCTGTGTGGAGAAGAACAATATTGGAGCTATGTTTGTTTCATTAGATATAGTGGAAATAAACTATGTGCTTCATATTTTGTTGAAATTGGATTTTGGAATCTTTTAACTAGGTTGTGTCATTGTATGTATGTCATTACCAAGCAATGAAACAATAGATGTTGGTGTAGTGTTTTGAATCTTCATAGTAAAAGTTAGTGGATAGTGTCATATTGGCAGTCTAAACTTTGTTTTCAGTTAAGACTGAAGCATATTGAATTGTGAGCTATTTCAGCGAATTCTGACACAGTGTCTGTGATACACAAGTCGAACTCTGATTGCCATTTCAGTGCTACTCCAACTGTATGTCCAGGCAAAAAGCAAAATCTGGCTCAAACTCAAATGCTGGGATATCCCAATCTGCAGATAATTCTTTGCCAAGCATACAATTGTTACAGATAAAACTACTCTCTTTATCTGACAATTGCAAGCATGTCTCTCATTTTATTGTTTTATTGAGCTATCCAGTTCCTACTAAAAAGTTCCTAGTAGTCTTGATTGGCTGCTGTCTTTCTCATTCAGCTCAGTATAGAGAATACCCAGTTTCATGGATGAGAAAAAATAACTTTCTGCGACATGAATGTCAGCCCAGTCCTGAAAACAGGCATTCAGGAATTTATTTCTCCATTTCAACAATGGCTTGTTTATGTCCTTTTGTTTTATTTTTTTGCAAGTTCTTATTCCAGATAAAAATGCAACCCATGGCTTAAAAAAAATGAGACAGAGAAATCACAGTTTTAGAGACTTGAAGGAACTCAAGGCATCTACTTCTCTTGGAACTAAAGTGTCTAATAATTAACAACCATAACAAAGTATATATAGTTTTGCATATTTTCCCTAAAAAAAAAAAAGTTGTAATGTTTGTGGAGCATTAGATTTGTTAAGTAGGTAGACACTTCTCTACACAGTATTGGTTTAAGCTGCAAAACTTTGAAAATGAGCTTTTATGGTACATATATGAGACTCATGTTTAACTTTTGGTTTGGTTTTACTCACCTGGGGATATTTTTTCCTTCTCTGCACGACATCTTAATGCTTTGTTCCAAAGTAGATGTAAGGTACAGAATAGATGTTTCTAGAGATCTTTGTGGACCAGGTGAATTGCAGGTAAGAACTCGTTTAACAGGGCAGTTGGGAACACACTTGTGGAAAGAACACTCCTCAGCAGGATAGAGGCAGTGCTGCTTTACTGGCATGCTGTATAATTCTGAAGGTTCTGGAGTCCTTCAAAGGACTTTGATTGCAGATCTAACCTGACCATCTCTTTGTATTGATAGCTATGTTTTACATCACGTGTCTGGGATGATGTTGGTGCTTGAGATCAGAATCAGTGAATTTTTCTGTGGTCACCGCATTCTTATGAGCAGTTAATGGGACAGCTTCTCCCAGGACCTCAGCAACAAGAAATTAGGAGATACACTGAGTTAATGTGACCTGCTTTGTGAAATCAAATTAATTTCTCACACATTTGTTAAAAATACATATTACAGTCAAGATTTTTTCTTGTTTCTTTGTTGTTTGTTTTTTTTTAAAACTACACTACTGAGGCTATGTACTTCTCAAAATAATGAATTAGTCTTTGTTGTGATACAGGATAAAAAATGTCTCACGTTTGCCACCAAGAAATTTTCCTCTAATGCATTTCTGTGAGGCAAAGCAGAGTTTGGTGTTCCAATGAAGCATTTCAAATGCAGTTAAATGATTTTTATTTGGCTTGTTTTATTTTAAATTAAATTTATTTTTACATTCCTGTTGGGGAGAGGTATTTTGAAAGGTGCCTGTCCCCTTGGCATCTCAGCAGTGAGCTAACATTCAGAGAACATAGCCTTTAGTCTTTCCTTTTAATTAAACATCAGAAGACTCAGATGCCAAAGGGTGAAATGTATTTATTTTGTCAAACTCTTTCATCCTTGTCTGGTTGGATTGCAAGATCGGTTTGTAGTTGAGTAATTTAAACTCTTTTGTTTTATTGGATGTGTTTTTGGGACTGTCTCTATATCTTAAGCAATTAACATTTTATTTTTCTCTTAGAGAAATAGTGTTTAATACATGCTCAGCCATGTGTTAGTGTAATTGTTAAACTGAGGTGGGTCCTTCAGTATTTTTCTTTGTCTCCATAAAAGCACTGTTAGCATCGACTGTTCTAAACAAAGCATCACTGTTTGCGCATAACTGCAAGGGAGCTGGGAGGCAGGAAAAAAAGGAAAAGATTAAGTAGATGTGGACCAAATGGGCATGCGAGTATGATCCGTACAGCAAAAGAAACCAACCGAAAAAAACAAACAAAACAAACAAAGAAACCCCAAGAAACAAAACCCTGGTTTTATTTTAAACACAAAAATAGTACAGCACTATTAAAAAGAAGGAAAAAGATGTGCCGAAGTTACATGGCCCAAAGTTGCCTTTACTTACTGTGGCAAGTAGAAGGGAATTGCATAGTATTTTGGTAAAGTTCATTGGGACTTAGAAATCTCTTATCTTCAAGAGGAATATTGCGTTTACCCATCTATTTTCATATCTGATTTTAATCCTCAGGGTGCTGTCATTCGTAGAAGGGAAAACAAAGATAAAAAGACAATGAATGATTAAAAATAGTCAAAAGTTACTGAATTTTAACAGTGCTCTAAAGCTTATGGTTTCTTTTTTTGTGGCTCACTCATTTAACTAAATCGGTATTTGATCACTACTTCAAAGTAATTCTCACACAAAGAATTTGGGAAACAATGTAGAACTGAAAGCAGCCATCCCATGGGAGAAAAAAAGACTGCTGGAAATTCACACAGGAGGCGCTCCCAAGAACTGCCTCTGCCTTCTGCCTGAGGAAGGTTTTAAAGCTTAGTAGAAGGGGCCAGAGGCAAGAGCCTGAGAAACTGATGCTGCTTTTCAGGAGAATTTTTAATCTGCTCACCAGTTGAAGATTCCCAGAGAAGAGAACAATGATACTTAGTTAGGCTGCAGGCCAAGCTAGCTCGGGATCCCTTCAACAGTAACCAGTTAAATAGATGCTAAAGGATAGAATGATGTTGTGGCACTTCCCCACCATACCTTGTGGTTTTGTTTCTTAGCTCTTTTCTTCTATGTATTTTCATTACAGTTTTGTGAACCAGTCTAAAATCTTGGTGTTCACAACATCCTTTAACTGTCACTTTCATAATTAGTTGTGTGAATAAAGCATGTCTTTTTGTTTGCTTTAAACTTGCTGCCTATTACTTTAACATCTGTATTTTTTTGAATTGAGAAAATGAATAATAAATGAAGACATAATGAGTACTTCTCTGGTCACTATTCCACTGTTCTGCCACTCATGATTGTGATATCACCTCCCAGTCAAGCCTTCTCTAGCCTGAAGAGCCATTATCTGCTTAATTCTTCAGATACAGAAGCTCTTCTGTGCATAAGACCCTACGTCCAAGAGTTGTCAGTCTTTGTAGCTCTGTATCTGCTCCAGCAGATTTCTTAGCATTGATACACAGCAAAATGAGATTATAATCTTAAAGAATCAATTGTAGAGGGTACTTATCAATTACTCTGAGATCTGTTGACTGCGTGATGATAGCTGTTTTACACTCCATAATCTTGTATGACTATTCAATCCATGTGTTACTTTAACTTAAGGTTTCTTCCAGCTGAAGTTATTCTCTGATTTTGGATCCTGTTGTTCATGAAATCTTCCTTCAGTCCTTTGCAAGTAGTGTTCTTTTTTAAGAAATTAGTTTTGCACCTTCTACAAGATGTAATCTCCTCTTATTTGCATTTCAATAATGCTTACTAATTTTTTGAACATGGAAGGTCCAAGCACAGATTGGACCTTTTTGCACACCATCTTTTATTTGAAAAAATACTATTGTTTCAACAATCTATTTTTTGTATTTTTATTCATTTCGAGGAGCTTTGCCTCTCATAAATTGGGAGAGCCTCATGGTGAGTCCTGTTAAAATTATTTTGTTAATCTGCATTAATATATAATCTTGCCTCTCATGCTCTTTGCATGCTTCAGAGGACTCTAAACAATGTCAGTGACTTTAAGAAGTATTTGCAGTCTTTGTTTTTTATATATATCTCCATATACTTGCAATTTCTGTCTCTATAGCAAGCTTTACCACTATGCCTCATACAAACATCAGATATTTGTTTTGGGACATTAAGTGATTATAACTGAGTTGCTTTAAAACATTGCCTTCACACTTGGGTACTGTGGCTATTTTAAGAAATAACTTGTAGATCATAAATAACATTTCAGCAGTGTTATTCTTGAATTTATTTAGTACTTAGTATTTTCAAGTTGTGACAGTATAAAAATTAATCTGATGGATTTTGCAGTAGAATAAATTCATTCAGCCCAGTCGTTTTAACCCTTAGAGGTGGTGTATTCAGGAAAAAAAGATAAAGTACTCTTGTAAGGGAGTCAGAAAAAGCGCTTGGAGTTCAGCCCTTACTGCTGCTCTTGGTGACCTGCAAATGAATAGAAGACGTGTTCAGTCTTGCACTTCTCAGAACTTGCATTTCTTAAGCTTCAGTGTGTAACAGGGAATTAAAAAGTAACTTTATTATCTGATATCTTGAAAATGTGCCTCAGTCCATTAGCCTTAGAGGTTATTCTTTAACCAACCTGTTTGGAAGAGTGTGTGGGAGAGGGGGAGAGCAGGAGGCACCATCTCTTTGTTCAGACAATAAAGCAGCATGTTTACTGTTCTTGGACGTTTTCCTTGATTGAGTTTGACAGTAGCAGTGTGAAATACAATACAACAAAAGCTGCGTGTATGGATCACAGCTTTCCTTCCAGAATAACATCATACTCCTGGCAGTAGCAGTTTTTCTGCAACTGGCAGTGATCATTTTAGTGCAGTGGAATTCACTTAATTCTAGCACATTCTTTACTTTTTTTTTTTTTTTTTCCCTTCAGGTTTCTTTCTGTAAGCTCTCATAGGTTTCCCACTCCTTTCTTTTCCTTGACTGCTTTTATCCATTGTGTGCTGATTTTGTTATTTGTCCATTTCTGGTGATACTGATTTAAGTCCTGTAATTGCATGTTGGTCTGCACATGGCTCAGACTTCTGAGAAACACTGAGCAATCAACTAAGCTCCAAGAGCTGATGTTGGGATTTAAGTGTGTACTCTTTGTCAGGGAAGTATTTTTGGGAGAAAGAGCTAAGTCTGGGTGTTCTGCTGTTGTCAGTTTGATTTCTGGTGATTCTTTGATGTAGCTGTAGGCTGTTGCCACAAGGCATGGTGCTTTTCTTTTGACTCTAATGATCATGCAGGCGCAAGCTAAGTAACTTAGCTTGAGATAATGAGATAATGACAAACTGGTCATAGGAGGCAGCAGTGGCAGAGGTGATGGGTAAATAAGGGACCAGCTCAGTCCTGAGGCTCCACAGTTAGTGGGGTGTGACAGAATACACTCCACCTGAGTTATATGGGATATCAACCCATATACCTTATTGCATTGAGGTATGGTTTATGTTCTAACAAATTTTACACTTTCCTGGAGTACATTTAGACTGGAAACAGAAAATAGGAGAACTTTCACTATTGTGGAGATGAATATATGAAAGTTTCCTTATCAGGAAGGGGAAAGAAAGAAAAATATTCAAGATGGAGCATGCTTGTTATGGCAGCATTGACATCTTGCAAGGCACTAAACTTGATCCCCATCTGTATTGCCTATGAGAGTTTACCAATAACATTTTGATTTTATGACAAAGATAAAGTGATCATGGATGATTTTATTGTTCATTTTTTTCTTCAACTACACTCTTTTATTGCTTTTTTTTCATTATGTGAACCATCTTCAACTTAGTCTTAATATGTAAATGTAGTAGATTAAGCTATTTAAATTTTTAAACTATTTTTAAAATTTGCACTAAAAACTGAAAATACTTTTCTTTGATAAAAAGGGAGTTTGCAGAAGCTGGTGCATCAGAATAGCGCATAATTTTTGATATACTAGTCATGCTAGAAAAGAAAGGATACCTGTTTTCACTGTCTTGATTTACAGGTTATGTGAGATATATTCCTTTTTGTACTCAATGGATATTTAAATCATGATCTGAATGCCTTTGACTAGGTATGTTGGCTCATTGAGGCTAGAGATACTGCAAAGCTGGAACTATCATGAAATACAGGGTACTTTGGATTTCCTAGAATTCATTTTCATAGATTGCCAGATCTTAAAATCTGAAAAGTGTGCAGCATAGAAGCAAAATCCCAAGTATATACTACTTAGTAATAATAAACAACAGTAACGACATTATGGTAGCAGGAGTGCAATAGGTACTCATAATTTTGGTTTTTTTAACTTTTATAATGCAGGTACTTTTTAATGAAGGCAAGTTTTATTCTCTCTTTCCCAAACAAAAAAAATAATTTACTGTAGCCTACAGTGACCAAAAATAGATAGGCATAATTTTTAGAAAGCGAGTTTGTTTTAGCTAAAACAACAATGTCTTTTCATTGCTTAGTATATTGCCATAATGCTTGGCAACATTTGTCTACTGATGGTTGCATGTAAAGAAATTCTGTAAGGCCTGAAACTTTTTTGCATGTGTGTAAAAGAACTATCTGCTTTAATTAGAGGGCACAGAAAAGAAAAATTGCTTGAGTACGATCACAAGAGTGTTTAATTTGAAAAGCTGAAGGATTATGTAGCATTACAAAGAAGGTATAAAATTATTTGTTATGTGCTGGAACCTGCCTGCTTTGCCACACATCAGCCACTTCCCTTTTGTGTTATGTAATAATATAAAATGCCTATCTTGCCAGAGACTTTAATACTTGTAAATAACAGAAATGGAGACTAAGGCCTTTTGTCTTAGAGGCAGATGCTGTTCGTCAATACTGAGCACAAAAGAAATTCCATGAAAGATAATTTAACTTTCATTTTTGCAATGTTTGATGAATAACATATCAGCACACTTAGAGCAATGTGTATTTTTAAATTTGATATCCATAAAAGATTCTAAGCGCTGTAAGTGTGTGTTTTCAAGGTGTGTGTTCTTTTTAAAATTATTCAGTCTGTGAATTCTCAACAACGGAAAAAATGTCTTGGTCCTGTATGAGATTCTTGACATCTCACAGTATTAAATTCAGTTCTCAAAGTGGGGTTCCTGTTCTGAAGTCGTTCCCCTTACTGTTCACTTCAGAATCATCCCTGGGCCATCAGAAGTTAGTGTTAAAAATGCAACTCAAAATAATTATTTCTGGGGAATAATGGATACTGATCATCCCAGATTTGTCCCAGTTTTTAAAAGCCTTTTGTTGCACATAATTTACTGTCTGGACACACCTTCATAGCTCATCTATAATATCTGCGCAGTGCAAATTGTTAGGTCCTCAGGGCAGATACATGTTTGAACAAATACATATGTTAGAATGCCATGCCTGCCTATGGCATCACATTAAAAGATGTGGGAATTAACACTGGTTAATTTTCATACCATGTGCTTTTATAAAAAACAACACTGCACGTACCACACTTTTTAATTTATGTGCCAAAATTCCATTTTACTTTATTCTGAAGAAAATAAATTGCTTGTTAGTTTTGAGACATGATTTGTAAAATTTATTTCCCTAATTCACCTATTAGACTACAGTGAAATGATGAGATTTCCTTACTTTGTCAAAACAAGTCAAAACTGTGTTTCTGAACTTGATTATTCTTTATTGTTTATTCACATAAAACATTTACTGCTCAGCGATTTCTAATGTTTGTTCAAAGTGCTGAGACTTTTCCGTCTAGGCAATTCCAAAATCCCTTGCTCTTACAAGGATAGTTGCCTGTGTCACTGCAGGTAGAGACTAGTTGCCTGAATAAACATTTGAGGTTAAAACACTACAAAACACAAGAGGTTGTCCTTAACACTTGTTTGGAGGAAAAGGTGCTATGAAAGGGAAAGCAAGTTAGTGAAAGAAAATTAGTTTTCACTCTGAATGAAAAAGTATGTAACTATGACCATTATGAAGTCAGTGACTTTCTTAGCTCTTATGCTTTTTTTCAATGCAGTTCTGGAGAGAGCCTTCTCCTGTGCAAAAGTACCTGGGTTTGAGTATAAATAATAAGACGTGATGTTGGAATTGCACACAATTTGTATTGTTTTAAACTTGTCTTGCATAGGTATCCAGTTATCAGTCTATACAGTGTTCAGGTTTTCTGAATTAATGTCCTGAAGTTTCTGTGTCAGATTTAAAAAATAAAATATATAAAATTACAAGTAAAGCTGGACTTAGTGGTACTTGATCTTTCTAGTACTTGGTGCTTGATGATTCGGGAAATGGTATCCTTTATTGCTCCACGTACATCTGGATCTACAAAAACAAATGTATGTATTATAAGGAAAGATTGAGTTTTTGAAAGATGCCTAACTAAGTTTGTGTGATATTAGCTCAGTTAGTTACAGCCTGGTGCTAGTAATACCAAGGATGTGGGTTCAATCTGTATATGTGCCATCCAACTAAAAGTTGGACTTGAGGATCTTTGTGGGTCCCTTCCAGCTTAGAACATTCTGTGATTCTCTGAATATGCTTGCTGTGCAAACAGCAACATTTGTATATGAGTGGATTCTTTCTGCAGTGTACTTGACTAGTGTTCACATTTGTGATGTAAGATTTTGTCCCTAACTTCCCAAAACCTTCAGTTTCTTTTCCTTTGGTTTTGAGGTACAGAAGTAGATTTAAACCTCAGGAGTGAATATGTGAGAGTTGTGAGCAGAACCACATTGAAGGACACAAGAGACAAATGATTATTTGTCATGTAAATAATTTCATTCCTTTCTCTGAAGGCAGTCCTTATAACTTCTGAAGTTTAAAAGCATGGCTCATCAGAACCATTTTTGTAGTGCCTTTTGCCTCTGCCTCTTTTCTTGCACAGAGACAAGCTTCCAGATTCCTTAAAATGAGTGTCACGATTTGCCAAATGTCTGTGTTTAGGAGTGAAGAAAGGAGATGAAACTTTCATTTGGATTCTGAATTTTCTTGGCTAAATGGTGCTAATAACGCCAAGGTTGTGAGTTTGATTCTTACATGTCTTGCTTTTAAACTGAAAGAGAGAAGGTGCAGATTAGATGTTAGGAAGAAGGTCTTTTCTGTGAGGGTGGTAAGGCCCTGGCACAGTTTGCCCAGAGAAGCTGTGGATGCCCCATCCCTGCAGGTTATGACAGGGCTTGGAGCAACTGGATCTAGGGGAAGGTGTCCTTGTCCTTGGCAGGAGGGCTGGAACTAGATGATCTTTAAAGTTGTTTCAACTCAGCCCATGCTATGATTTTATGAATGTAAGGCTTAGAAAGCAATATCTAAAATTAGAACTCCTAATTATGTTGACATACAAAAATAATGGCTTAAGACTGGGAGATTGAAAGTTCAATTAAAGTATTTTCTTTGAGGTATGTCTGCGTACTTATTAATTGTGCTAATTTTATCCAATACTACTTATTTAAATCATTAGCACTCTGAAGAGTACATTTAAAAGACTATGTTGGTATCTTCCAAGTGTGTGAAGATCTGTAATTTGTGTCATAAGTACTTGGCCTAAAAGTGAAAACCCCTCACTCCAACCTAGTTTCTTTTGAGGGATTAATAGACACCCTCAGAAACTGTATGTAAGTGGGTTTATTAAAGTGACTACGTAGTGTTGCTTTTCTGCTGTCTCCTAACCAGCTGAGAAGTCTTCTAGACAAATTTTCCTATTGGCAGTAACTGTACAAAGCCATTGACTTCCACTGTGGAAATAGATGACACTGATGAGGAATTGAGAAGCTGCTCTCCTGATAAATGCAAGAGAAGACAATCAGGTTTACTGTTAATTCTGCAATGAAATTATTAGGAACAGGAATTTTAAATGCTGAAGCTAGCAGAGCTGATTTGAAGAATATACAGAGAATGCCAAAGGGCTTAGTTTTCGTATAGCCCATGCTCAGATTAGGGTTTGTCTTTAACTAGCCTTTAATAGTAGTATTCTTGCCACCTTTTGGGGCCTGCCCCAGCTCGTGTTACAGGCGTGGCTGCAGTGCCACGTTTGTGTCATTCAGTGGCAGAGAGGACAAGGCGAGGTCTTCCCCTGGTGCTCTGACCCACGTGGGCTCCCAGGATTTCTCAACAGCCTGACATTATTGCTTTGCTGTTTGTATGTTACACTTGAGAGGCGGTGGGGGTTGGCCGAGTGGCGTAGGCCCCCGCCTGTGGAGCCGGCTCCTCCTCTGAGGACGCTGGTTCGAATCCTGGAGGAACTCGCTGTTGCCGTCCGAGCGTGCTCGGCCGTGGCAAGATGAACCTCAGGAGTAAAGGGAGTGGGGCCAGTTCTGCGCACCCTGTGCCTCACTTAAAAAATCCATTGCGCAGGCTTATCCCAAGATCTTCGTTCGCGAAGTCCAGCCAACAACAACAACAGTAGTATTGGACCTAGATGTTGCCAACAAACCTGTCAAAGCTGGTGTTTTTTTGAGTAATGGAAGCTCAGATTATGGGTATGAGAGTCCACCTTCTCTTCGCACTGCTGTCCTTATCAACTCATCAGTTTTCCTGTTTCTCTTTTTTAATCACAACTGCTATTTACTTTGTATCTGCAGTTAATCTTCTTGATCTGAAACCTCAGTCTAATTTACTTATCATGATGTACGTAATAGTGTTTTATTTTTTTGCTTTTTTTTCAATCTGAGTTCCCTTTTGCCTGTGTCTCTTTAGTTTTTGCTGTTAAAATTATCTTTAACACAGTGGGTCACTGTTCAGACATGTAATCCAATCCTAATTCCTGTTGGAAGAGTGAAAATGTCTGGAGATGTGGCTGCTTTGAGATGGAATGTTTCTCCTGGTCTTTAATGACAGCTTGTTTCTCAGCAGAACTGCATTTGCTACTTTTGTAGCTACAAAGATATAAACCAGAAAGGGTTAAAGCAAGTTCAGAAGTTCCAAACAGACACCCAAAATGAGGGTGAAAGAAAAGACAGAATTAGGGAACCTTCATGTAATTTCCTGTATGAAAGGCAAATGTCTTTCTTGGGCTTCTGAATTCATGAATGTGGCTTTGTCAGTCTAAAATTCTGTTTCAGATTCAAAGCTTCGTGAAGCCAGGAGGCTTTAATCCATTGTATTTGTGGGTTTTTGGACTAGATTATAAATATTTTGTGACTAAGTTATATTTTCCCTAGAGAAAAAGAAATTCTTCCTTCATACTAACTAGGAAGGGATGTTCAATGCAGACAAAGCTTCTTTATAGCTTTGTGCTAATAGTATGTAGTATAGCCACAAATTCACCTTTGAACTCTGCTCTCCTATATGCTGTGTCATTATTTTATATGTTAAAATGATCCCTGCCCGGAGCCTAAATCACATTCTGCTTTGCTTGGAAATAACAGATGCTGGAATCAATTTTGACAGATAGAGGTCAACATAGGGCATGCATTATGCATGTTTTTGGCAAAAAAACCATTTTTGAATCTCTGCATGAAGCTCTGTGGGTCATTCAGTGCCACTCATAAATGTAGAGCTGCTGCAAGGAATACAAGTACCTTATAGGTTTTCTTTGTTTCATATATAATGTATATTCTAACTTATTATGTACTGTGTTAGTTCTGAAAGTTAGATTCCTTCCTTGACTCATAATTATGAGATGAAATACTCAATTGCATGGTATGATTTAGAGAAAGTTTTAATTTTCTATAATGTAGCCAAATTGGTATTTTGCAAATCTTGACTGTACCATGCTTTCTGTTTTTCTCATGAGCTGTAGTGTGATCCTCAGTTTACAGTAGTTCTGTGACCCACAGCTTGACTATGAAGACACTTCTAGGAATCTTGGGATTTTCCCTGGTTTTCAAGTGAAGTAAATTTCAGCTATTTATTGGTATAATAAATGGATAAGTTTGCTTTTGGATTTCAAGTCTGGAAACTGCTAGTCTGTTTTGTATCATTAAATTAGAAAGTTTCCTAATAAAATCTTTGTCATATGGAAATCTGACTTCATGGAAGCTAGTGGGATTTGTAGTATTAATGATGAAAATGCTTGGATGAAAGCCTGACTTTGTCCTTTGTGTTGGAATTTTATCTGCTTTTAAACATGTGAATGAGTAACATTTTGTGCCAGATGTTTCCACAAGTTTTTGCAATTATCTGATGGTGTCACTACTGCAACTATATACACTGCAATGGCGGTGTCTTTAATGCTTATCATATTTCACATTTTAGTGGTTAATGCATAGTGATTCTATGCTGTTTCTGTCACAAATAATCCATAATTATACTCTAAAACATTTCAGGTTTCTGTAACATACGGCTTTTTCTTGTATGCATTATTATGTTACAACCAGCACTCAGGATTCTTAAGGATTATATTTGTAGTGAATCCATGTGCCAATTAAAAATTAGTTGTTGAGATAGACAATGGAAATAATTTAGATCTAGTCTATGTGAACTTCTGTAATGCAGTGGATATATTGCCTCAGAGGAGTTATCTGTTATGAGAGGAAGCTAAAAGAACTTGTCTCATTTAGCCTCGCAAAATGAAGCTTAACGGGTGTGATTGCTCTCTGTAACTATAGTATGAAAAAAATTGCAGACAAGGAAAAGAACTAGAGAGGCTGCTGCCTCTGTCTAGATAAATATAAGTTGGCCATGAACTAATTTACACTGAAAAGTAGAAGATTCTTGTTGTGGTTTAACCCCAACCAGGAACTTAGCACTAAAGTGAGAGAACTCATGTGTTAATATCAAGATAGCTTAACAGGTATAACAAAAACTGCACACACAAGTAAAACAAAAGGTGGAATTCATTCACCACTTGCCCTTGCCCATCCCAAGGCAAGCAGAATTCCATCATGTGTACTGGTGATTTGGGAAGACAAATGGCATGGCTTCAAACGTCCCTCCTCCTCCTTCCCAGCTTTATACACTGAGCATGATGTCATATGGTATGGCTTATTCCTCTGGTCACTTGAGGCCAGCTGTTTGAGCTCTGTCCCTTCCCAGCTTCTTGTGCACCCCCAGCCAACTGGCAGGGTGGTACAAGAAGACAAGACCCTGATGTTGTGCAAGCAAACCCTGTTTTCAGCACAAATACAAACCGTAGGTTTCACTTACTGTGAAGAAAATTAACTCTATCCTCGCTGGAGCCAGCATGACTCTAAATGCTCAGAGAATAGAGTTTGAAAAAGAACAATAGGAGCAAAATATGAGTCATAGGATAAGCTTCTAAAAAACTGATGGATTGTTTAAGGTGGTTCCTGTGTTAACAATGGATAGGACTTGATTCCTCGCACCCCAGTGTACTTTGTATATGTTAAGAGGTGAAGGTGAACCAGTTTCCATCCAATTACATGTACACGAGCTCAGTGTTAATCTGTGAAACTATTCTGAGCTGCTATAATCAAATCTGTAATTACATGATAAAAACAAAGTTGAGTACTCTGTTTAGAGCTCTTTGACTCTGCCTCAATTTATTAACTTTTGTGTGCCCCATATATTTCTTCCATGCTAAATGGTGATAAAAGGGAAGTTCTGTTGTAAGAACACTGAGCCATGGGCAATGTAGCTGTTCTAGAGTAGTTTCTGATTGATTGATTCAAAGATTTAGTCTTGTGTTTTGGAAAAACTGAATTGAGAATAAAATTTTCAAATAATATAACACTAACAGTTTTTATTTTTGTACAATAAGTAAAAAAATTAGTAAAAAATATGTAAAAACACAATGCTTTTACATTGATTGTCTATGCACATGTGATATTGTTGATACTGAAATGAATATTTTTCTCAGTGATTCAAGTACTCTTGTTAGTGAATTTATCATCGGTTCTTTGAGATATAAAATGCTTTTCAGAATCTGAGTAAAATCTAACCTGTGTGAAAATAACTAGCACAAAAAAAGGCTTACCTTTGTTTATATCTGTATTGTTGATCAGTGGCCTTGAAGATATCATGCAATATTGTTACTTAAGTAGCTGAATGAAATCAATACAGAACAAGATTGCAATATCATTGATTGCTGCATTTGTTGCAATGTATTGAAATCATAGCCATGTATCCCTGTTGTTCCAGATGCTGGTTTATAGAAGTCTGGTGGTAGTTCATATACATTATGCTAGGGAGCGTGTATTCACAGCAACAATACTGAGCACAAAGAACTCCTAAGTAGGCTGAAGACAACAATTAGATAAAATTAGGTAGTAAAATTACAGTAGAAAAATAAGATTTGTTGGTCACCATAGTAGAGACCAGCTGTAGCAAAGAAGCACTGTAGCTGTCACAGCTCCTGTAACTGTTACAATAAACAAATTTTAAGAAGGGATCTGAAGCAAGACAGTAAACTCCATTAAGTCTAAGGCTATAACTCAAATGCCTATTTAAATGAATAGGATTATTTCTAGTCATGTCAAGAGGTGTTAGGACAAATCTTCCGACGTTGTATTTGCCAAGGTAATTTTATCATCAAAATTACTGTCAGATTTTTACAGAATTAAGCATACTGAGTTGTGCACATGTATTGTAGGCATGATGTTTTAACAAGATTAATTGTGTTACCTTTAGAATAATTCTGCTAGGTAACACAGCACAATTTTTTTATCATGTTCTCTTGGCCTGATTTTCAGAGATGCCAATAATCATAATTGCCAGCGGAGCAGAAATAAAAAGTGCTTTTATTCATGTTTATGATTAATAATTTCAGTAGTATAGTATCTTAAAAAACCACGAGGATTGGCATCAAGAAGTACATGAGTATTTCTTGAACATCTTGTGATAAGATCAATACGGAGGTGTGGTTTTCAAGTGTATTATATCTGCACACTAAAAATATGATAAACTACATCGCACAGTACAAAGTTTCATAACATGGACAATTTTTATGCATTTGTTCTGACTACCAAGTATGTCTCTAAGATAAATGCATGCTTACAGTTTGTTCATCATTTATGCTGAATTACCATTTATATTGTGATGAGGGAGTTTCCCTTCATTAGGACAAAGTCATAAGCTTTGAGTAGACACTTGAATGAACCATTGCTCCTATTTGCCATGCTGTGTATGAAGTATTTCTTGATGCTGAATAATTGTTTGAAAGCTTGACATCCTTCAACTGAGAAACAAAGCAAGGTCTAGTATTTGTCTAAGTGGAATAATGGCTTACTAATAATTAGGTACTCATTTTAAGTATGCCAGATAACTTGCAGAAATAGTAAAACTTAGTGTCATTTGGGTTGAGTAACGTAAGAGCTGGTATTACTTTGCTTAATGTTTCATCAGCACTTAGAATTAGAATTTATTCATTAATATTGAGAGTAGTAATTATTGAAGGTGATCTCTTTCATGTTTTGTACAATTTAGAGGAGATCATGGATATTTGTGTTTATTGCCTCCTAAATTACAGTAGTGATCTGTTGCAAGTCTTTTTGTGGGCCTGCTGATCCTTTGTTGTTAGAATTAAGTTAATCATGACCCTCCAGCAAGAAATATGTTAAATATGGCAGTTCAGCAACCTTGGCTTTGCATGCTTTTTTGCTCTTGCCTGTGTTTATGAAAATACATTCTTACAAAAATCTTAACCAAAAGTTGTCTGGTTAAGATTTTAAATTGATGAGGTCACTTAAGGGTAGCTATTTTTATGTTCAGTTAAAAATAGGAGAACTACTATGTAATAAGTTTTACTTTAAGATAGTAATGAAAAATAGGCCTGTTCTGATGACACGCTTTACTTGACAGTAAGAAAAGTGCAAAAAATGCTTTTCTAAATGCCTTTAAGTCTTTAATATGTTTGTTACGGAGTGGGTGGTGCTTCGCTTGATTTCAAGCATGCTTATAATATCACAGGACACTCTTTTAGTGCAAAACGCTAGCTGTCCATAATGCTTTAATTTTTTTTTTTAATGCCATTACATTTATAAGACCATAGAGTTACAGTATCCACAGTTCTCTCTTCTGGCTGAAGTCCTCCTGGTACTCCCTATTTAATACATGCTTGTGGAAGATTCTTGAACTGTATTTGTAAACAGTGATTTAGTTCTTTGTACAGGCAGAGACACTTATCTTCTGGAAGCATATTTTGTCTCAAGAAGTGCATTGTTCCCTTAAATAAATTTACAAAGTCATAGCTCAGTTGTTTAGATGAAATCAGTATTGATGTGGAAGGAGTAGTGTGCATCTAGAGTTCAAAAAAAAAAGTCTTATGAGAAACAGAAGAATTATCATCTTACTTTCTTGCACATGTTCATGTCAGCAGTAGGTTTTTTTGTAATACTGATCTAAAGCTGATGGGATTATTCATATCGGTGTCTTTAATACTGGTTCATTGCAATTTTTGCCTTGAACTACAAAGATAGTCCTAATAATTGAATTCTGTGTGGAGCCAGGCGTCCCCATAGACTCGAAATCAATTTTGCCCCAAAAAGAAAGGAAGGCAAAGATGTTTTTCCAAAGTAACTGTTTCCTATTAGATTGTTCATGATGCAATACTAAGTACTTGTGCCTTAGTCATGTACCAAATAAAGACAGCATTTCTTTGCTCAATTGCTTTTGTGGTCTTCAGGTTTTATCTTGTCATTAAGTAAAAATAAATTCTGGCCTATGTCCGGTTTGTCCATTTATTTGCTTGTTTTTGTGTGTTTGTTCAGGTTTACCAAAAATGCAAGTAATTCGAAACTACAATGGAATACCACAGCCAGCAGCACAAGATGGACCACCATTGCATATCCAGATTGGGGACACTATTGAGCTACTTAAAGGAGATGCACATAGCTTATTTTGGCAGGTACTGTATCATTTAGCAAATGGCTATATTCTGTTAGTCCAGGTATTAATTTCTTATTGATATATTGCCTCTTTTTTTTCTTTTTGAACAACAACAAAAAGCCTTTCTGGTTTATCCAAATAAAGATCTAATATGACAATATTTACTTCTAAATTTCCAGTAGTTCCTATGTGGTGTAAAGCTTCATTCTTGCCAGCCTTAAAGTCCCAGTGAATAAGTCTGCAAGAACATGACACTGGTGGCAATCCTTGTAGTGAAATTTTAAGAGTTAATGTTTGGCGCAAACAGCAAAGTCCTGTATATTTTCAGTTGCTGCTTCTCTAACATTGCAGAACTAAAAGTTATGTCGAAAAAACCCAGCTAAAGAATATTAGATTTATACAGGAGAGAAATAGCTCTGCAAAATAGAACTACACCTAGATGTCTTGTTGCCCTCTCAAGTCAGTTAAGATAGGATTTTTATGTATATGGGAGAAGTATATTCTATTGATGGCAAAATTTGCTGTCACATGATTCACATCACTACTTCTGGTAGTGAAACTTCTTAATTGAGAACTATAAACATTGAGAATGCTGATTTGCATTCACTTTAATGATAAACACATTAAAGTGTGTCTCATTTTTCTTGATTGCTTTCTTAATTGTTTGTATTATTGGATAAATGCAAAAGAGCTAAATAGAAGACCTTAAAGATATTAATAGAAAACTGTCATCTTGAATTGTTGTTCCCGTGTTTGTCTTCATTATTTTCTTTACTCTTTGAGGCTATAATAAGTTAATGAATATAAAAACTGCTTGGTCTGCTACATGTGTTAGGTCATACTTTTTCTTGTTTGTTTCGGCTTTTATTTTTCTGGCTACAGTTATGATTAAATCTTCTCCAAACTCTTCAGGACAGGATCAGTGAACTCCTATGTCACTCTATCATTCTGAACAACATGTAATCAGGGGAAATTGTAAACATAGAATTGCTTTATCTATTGAAAATATGGAAATAAGTGTAACCCAACCACCTTACCTTCTCCCAAAGACTCTCCAAACATACAAACGCTTCCTTCCAACCCTGCCAAGCTGTTATTTTTGATTGATATTTCTCATCACTAAAAATAAATCTTTTCACATGCTGGTTGACAGACTTTGGCCTATATGGTTTTGTATGTAGGACTTGGTTTAGCAAGATCTATAGTTCTGATCTGGAGAAGCATTTAAGCTTTTAACTTGGGACTGGCTAAAAGGTAATCATCTGAGTAATACAATTAGTACAAACTAGAATTACTGGCACCTTGTGGGACTGATTCTATTGCCATGTTCATACACATTCATTAACTCAATCTACTGGAAATTGTCTTCATTATTATTTGTGATTATCATGCTAAAGAATTTAGCTAGAATCTCACTGAGTTTAACTAGCAGAAACTAGAAAGTGTCTGAGACTTTTTCCCCAGAAGCCTAAATAACAGATTTGAATCCTAATGGAAATTGTCATCTCCATTAGCATCATTCAGGAGTTTTTTTCCTGACTTGTCACAGACTGCTTAATACAGATTTTTCTACATCTGAATTTTAAAGTGCATATTAAGAAAAAACATGAAAAGTATTAAAATCTGAAATTATTGAAGAGGCCTCTTAGAGCAATTTATAGCTGACCTGCAAGACTAATATTACAATGGATTTTTAAGTTGACCATTGCTCAGTTTAGAAATTCAAGTGATTGTAATAGCTAAGTATGTGTGGGTTTAGGTGTCATTTTTTCACTCTTTACAGCTCATCAAATAAGCAACATAGGTTACTAAGCAATGCTTAAGCTGTAGCTGAAGTGTAGTCAAACGTTTGGATAGACATTAACATGTTTTATTCAGTGACTGGTCTTATTGAGTGTGATGCCACTTGCTATTGAGGTATTAGTACTGAAAATATGTATCACTTAGATGGCAGACTGTCAGAGCTCTACTTAAAATTTAAGTCTGTACTTGAGAGGGATTCATGTTTCAGGAGTAAATAGAATACATGGATGCAAACCTGTATTCTAGTGTTAAAGAGGGCAAGGAAGCTTTGCTGAACGTAGGTTCAAATCTGTGAGATTGTCACTTGTTTACACAGATTCTTTTTAAAATATCATTGATATGAAACATATTTAGCTTAAATGCTGCCTACCTGCTTTTCTCTCTGTGCGTCTCTTTATATTTGGTGAAGAGGGCAGTTACTGTGTGTGATAAATCACATAGTGACCTCCCTAGGAAAATGAAGCACTTGTTTATTGTGCTTAGGGTGGCATCAATTAAGGAATGGTTTTATTTTTTTCATAAACCTTTGTTAATTTTTTAGATTCAGCTCCACCCTATTGGAATTTTCTCAGTTCTGTTTTGTGTGGTGGTATTAGGGTGTAATTGCATGTTTAGTGTTACAGGAACAAAATGAGCTAAAATCCGAAAGGAATTCTATGTCTGTTTATGAAGGTTTTTCCCTTTTTAACTTTTTTGTTGTAGCTATCAAAAATAAAGTAATTTTCAAGATTTTAATGCTTGTAAAGTACTCATGCTTATGCTCATTGCCAAATGGTGAGAGTATATGTTTACAGTCAATATATTGAATTTAATGGTGGCTAGGCATTTTTGTGCCTTTAAAAATCTGTTAAATGAAAACATTTGTTTGCCAAAATACACATTTTGCTGTCTTCATTTTATGTATGTGTTGAGCAGTTTTAGCTATGTGCACTGTTCTACTCTGGAACATGTGGTCAGCATTGTCACAGCCAAGTATTTACTAGGACTAGAAAGGTGTTTTTATTTTCTTCTTATGTCTGGCTAAGGAGCTGTTCTTCAGGAGGGCTTGGTTGGTGTTGGATTGTGAGCTGCTCAGGCATAGTTCTGTGATGACCAGGTCACTTTTGGTGCTTAGAGGCCCAGAGTCAATTGATGGTCCTGCAACTCTGAGGGGCAACAGTTGTGTTGCATATAAGGCTCAGTTTGGGCCATGCTGGATGCACTTCTGCAGCTGGTCTCTCAGTTGTGTGGGTGAATCTGTGACATGTTGAGTGTATCATAGAGAGTTAGCTGATTTCTAATTCTTCCAGTGTTCTCATGCTCACCAGATTTCCAGTGATTTGCATCACTTGGTGTCTGAATTGACTGTTGGATTACTAGCTTTAAATTCCTACTGCAGTTGTCTTGATCTCTCAAGCGCTGTGAGTGCCTTGGAATGATGGTGTAGTTATTTTGGGGAACTGCGATGCTGAGTGTAGCAGCTTTCTCTAGATTGCCAGCTGAGGAGAAAGGAAATAAATAACATTAATGAAGATATCAGACACTGGCAGACATTGACAGAACTGGGAATCACACCCCAGTCTCTGAGCTCCCTTATTGCCTCTCAGGCCTACCAGCTATAATTACTTTTGTTGTATTAAAATCCTCAACAGAATAACAACTGTTGAGCACCTCTTCATAAGAACGGCACTTTAAAGACTTGGATATACTTATTGCCATAAATCCCTGTACATGTATTATACTTGAGATTAAGAGTGAATAATGTCTCAAAAATGGAAAAATTTGATCTTTTTTAGGGCAGAAATCTAACAACAGGAGAGCTTGGATTTTTCCCAAGTGATGCAGTAAAACCTAGCCCATGTGTAAGTACAATTGTTTAATTCTGTTTGCCGTCTTAGAGAAAAACTGCCTGGTTCATACCATTAATAAAGATTAATCTTACCTTCAGAAGATAGTATTGTTTGTATTTCCTTTGTGTTTTCCTGGTATGATCAATATTACTTAAAACAGCATTCTTTTGGTTATCATATGTAAATAGGACATGTCAAGAAAACATGGTTTGATAAGGAGGTTTAACTTTTGGAAATGTTAATAAATTAAACTGTCTAAAGAGTTTCCAGAGTGTACATAGAATACATTTTATGTGAAAGTGCACTTTTTCCCTTCCCCAGCAGTAAGGTGAGAATGCTATGGTTCTAATCTATTCCCCAGTCACTTTGAATTAGAGAGAGGGATTACAGCCTAAGTAGTGAGTTCAAAAATTGTAGAACTAATATAAAACTTTGAATTCTGACTGCTTGATAATTTTTTCTTTCTCTTTAGGTCCTTACCTGCCTTTATTTCATACAAGAATGTTCTCAATCTAGACAAATTCAGAAAAGCAATAAGAAAAGTAATTTTATGATATATACTCAAAAGTTTTGTATACAAATGTGATAACTCATTAATATACTATACACTTATTCCTCCTCTGCCCTCTGAAACACTGTGCATCAGATTACTGTAGGTTCCTTTGTTGAGATTAATTGATGAAAACTCAGAAAACTAGTAATGAATCCTATTTTTTGCTTTAAGGCAATTTTCACTTATTTTAATTTGATTCAGAACAGTTGGACTTAAAGAATTGCTTGTTACTGCGATCAAGATATGCCACATAAATGATTTACTAGTAGGTGGGATTAACTGTTAGTAGCTGTATTTTTACGTGCCTTGAAGGGCTTATGTTGTGCCTTCGTTTCCAGAACAAATATACATGTGATCCTAAAGAGTATGAATACATTAATATATCATGAGACATCTTTAGTACCCCATATTTCCAGAATTTTATTTGAAGAGGGATGCACAGAATATTTGTAGGTGCAAGTTGTGTTAGATTGGGTAAGAAAACAAATTTGAAATAAAGACAAAAATGAGACGTGAACTTAGCTTTCATCTCTTCACCTTGTGCTTATTGTTAAATTTGTGGATTTCCCACCTCTGGTTTATTGTTCAAGTGATGGATTTCCTATTCCATGGTGTCATTGCCCTGGGCACAGGCAGTACCTGTTAACATCTTGGTGTGAGGATCTTGGAGCCACCTAGCCAGTCATGGTATTGTGTCACAGACAGCAACTGCAGCAACATCTTAGAAATCACCCCTGTACTTTAAAGAAGAGGCAGCATGATATTGGAAGACAGGAAAAACACTACTGGGGTGTTGTGCAAATTGCTTTCTAGCAGTAAAGCTGTCTGCTAAAATTTAAAATATACTGTTTAGAAGAGTATTGAAAATAACATAGCTTTACAGAATGAATAAATACTATTCATGAGATGTTACCAACCGGTGTCATGATCAGAACAAAAAGATAAATTGATGCTTCGCCATGGTTAACTTGGAAGGATGAAATATAAACATCTTATTATGATAAATGATGCAGTTAAAGATACTGAAACATCAATCGGGTTTTAAACATGCTATAACTTTTACTGTTATTATTAAGTCTAACAGTCTTTACAACCATCTGATATAAAAGTGCCCAGAAACAGCATAAAATCCATATATCAGAAGACTTTAGGAATGAATATTGAATGAAAAACTGCTGACCTCCAGAATATCTATGTTCCAGACTTTTCACAGATGTACCTATAAATAACATTTTCTTTTTTACAATAAGTAGTATATGTCAGCAAACATTTTCTGCACCATACGAGTAATTTGTGATTCTTCCTATCTTTCCTCAATTTTTCTAATTTCTGTAGAGGCATTGAATACATAGCACAGTATGAGCCAAGACCTGCTGGAATAATATTTGATTTTTACTCTGTTTCATGACAATGAACAACACTTGTGTTATATATATATATATTTGCTCATTCAAAATTTATGAAAATGATTACTCCTCTATTATTTAACTGCTCTGGAGGATAGACTTAAACCATCTTTGAATTTTTATATCCTTTCAAACTTACTGAGACTACTTGACAATTCAGAATATTTAAGAATATCTTGCAGCATGTCAGAACTTTGTAAGTGCCTAGAAGGCCTTGAAACGCGTCATTTGGTTGCTTCACTAAAATATTTCTCATAGGAATTATTTATCAGTATATTCATCATGTGTTAATTTTTTTTCCAAGTCTCACCACTAGGAGCAGAGATATCCGAGTAACACCATCAGTAGCTGTGGGCATATGAAGGGCTACTGCTGCTGCCGCCAGGGGTAGTCCCTGGTTGTGTCAAGTGCCCTGCACTTCCAAGGGGCTCACATGCAACCAGCACTACAAATGCTGCTGTCTGAGAGCCCTTTGTCTACACTATTTGGGAGTAATGCATATTTCCTTTTTCTCTCTCAAGAACTAGACTAAATGACTGTTGTAACACTTGCATGGATTTACTGTTGTGCAAGCTGAACGTATGACCCTGGTTTTATCACAGGGAACTTTAACGTCTTCAACACTAGTATCTGCTACATTGTTTGGAAAAATTTTGAATTACGGTCTGTCCTTTAAAAATCAGAATTGTTATCATAAAAATACTGGGTTGAGAGGAATTCAAATAGGTGATTGTGTATTTCGTTTGAGAGACCAATATGTCAAGGGCAAGAGCTTTGTGAACTCTGCAAGTTTTGGTTCATGGAAATGAATCTTAACAGGGTAGGGAGGGAAGTTAGGTCTGAAATAAATTTCAGGTTAGCCAAAATCCTGTCACATCACAGGAAACTGAGTAGCTTTGTTTACCCTTGCGGAGAAAGAGAAATTGGGAGAGGTACTAATTTAATTTCCAATTAAGTTTTTTGAAAATTTTCTCAATTCAAAAATGTTCTGAATTTCACTAAGAATGTACTTAGTTTTTCAAATGAAGCATTTGGGCTCGGTAATTACATAATTAGTGTTGAGACTTCTTAACATGAAGGTGACAGTGTGAAAATGGTGAAATTGTAACAATTCTTGTTACAATAATTTAGTAATTTTGCATTCCAGTAACTGCTTTTTTTGGGGAGGTTGCAATTAACATTTTAACCTCCTGCAATCACCAACATGTGATTGTAAATATCATGTTCCTGTGTACATTCCCACAGCTCAGACTGTCTGATATCATCTAGTTTACAATACCCTGGTGTACTAGCTGCTTCACAGCTTCCTATTGCACCTTTTTTCCCATATGAAAGCTACCTCAGTAACACTGCTAAAATATGCTATTGCCTTTTTGGAGAGATTAACACAAAAATTCTACATTACTTGACTATTACAACTTTAACTCTGGGATAAATATGCAGGGAGGTTGTTTTTTTTTTTGCTTTAGGTTGGTGTATGGGGTGTGTTATTTTTTATTTAGTTTGCTGTTTGGCTTTTTGTCTGTTTGGTCNTTTTTTTTTTTTTTTTTGGCCAGGGGTTTTGAGGGCTGGGGGTGGCCCATTATTGAAGTTTTTTGCAAGGTCAGGTCAAGAGATTTGATCTTGGCTGATACCTGAGCTCAAGCTGTTTGGGGCTGTAACTGATTGCAATTTCAATCAATTTAAGTTTGTAGGCCTTTGTAATAACATCTTCTTGAGTTGATTTGTTCTTGGAAGTGTCTGTTGAAGATATTCCATATATCACAAATAAAAAATTGTGAGAGGCATGTTACTGTAATTTTTTTCCCTATTGGAATTCAGAAAATAATGAAAGCTTCTTTGGTTTTTACTGGAAGGCAAAAAAACCCCAATTTGCTTATCTAAGAATATCTGGCCTTAAGTTATAAGTTCCATGAGAAGTGTGATAACCTTTCACTGAAATCAATTTTCAGATGTTGTTTTAGAAGAATGGGGTAATACCTAATTATGACACACCAATGGGAGATGGTCAAGATGAAATGCTGATTTTCTTGGGAATTGCTAAACTGATCATCGTGTGCATGAATAAACATTACCTATGCATATGTTTATGTATACACATCCATTTTGCAAGCTGATTGCTTATTTTATTAAATTTCATTTGAGAAACAAATTACATGCTTAATTTACATGTAAATATTGTACAAGACTTAACCGTCAAATATGAATGAATGATGTCATACAAGATTTGGATTATCCTCAGGTCTCTCAGAAGATCATAAACTATGTTTCCCAGTAGGCAGCCTTTCTAAGGCCAGACAATTGTGAATACATTAAATTAATTTTGTATGTTACTGTAAATTTGTCACATGTTTTAATTCTTTTCAACAATACATAGCATTGGGCTATTTTGTATATGAAATTTGAGTGCAGGCACTATCAGAAAAGCTTTCATCAGTTCTATGAAGTAAAAAGAATTCCAAACAAATTGTCATGGAAGAAAAAAGCTAAAATAGGCTGTACAACTTTCATTTGTCCTTTATTGTAATTTCTTTTAAAGAAAAGTCTTGCAGACTTACTAGATATTTCATTTCTTTTAATTCATTTTACCTGGATATTGACAGTCAAATTATTGCTAATTTGTGTTTTTTAGAAAAAAAATTGATCCTCATTATCTTGTATCTTTTGATATCCCAGGTTCCTAAGCCAGTTGACTACTCTTCACAACTATGGTGAGTTGCTTTTTTGTCTTACAAGAATCTCTGAAAAAAGCAGTCATGGAAGTCAACTGTATTTACTCTAATTCAAATTAGGTTGGTGTAACCTTTCTAGGCTCCTGAAGACATTGTGTGGCAGTTGTGGAAAGCAACACCATACTTTGCCTAACAGCATTTCTGATGTAGTGAAGTGCTTAATGATTTTGACATTTTGTTCCCAGTCTGTTGCTGTACAGCCTTAGTCCCAGAAGTCTGAAATAGAATAATAAGACATGAGCATACTATGAAGCGTGGACATGTATCTTACGTGTTAAGTGAATAAAGTAAGGAATTATTATGAAGGATACCAGATATATCTAGTATCATAAGTAATTCTGCATTTCCTTTTAAAAAACCCTATCAACATTAAAACTGTAGGGATACAAGTGGCATTTTGGGGTGTGTTAAAGGTGTTTATGCTGATACCGGGTTGATAGTTGAACTGAATGATTTTGATGGTCTCTTCCAACCTTGATGATTCTTTGTTTCTATGAAAAGGACGGTGTAGCAAAACTCTAACCGCTGCTGGTCTGGGGCTTAATTAGTGTATGAAATCTTTACTGGAATTCACCTTGCTTCTTGAAAAGACATGGTGATTCTGAGAGAGCAGAATGAGCATCACTTGTGTTCTTTCGCTAGTTTTATGCTCTGACATTCAGATATGAGTTCAGATTTCCTCCAGCTTGCCAAAAGTGAAATCAGGATCACATCTAAACAAATACTGATTTTTTCATAGCAAGGCAAATAGCATGTTTAATATTTAAAATTAGTGTTTGGAGTTAATTTCTAATGTTTCTTGTTTTGTTAGAAGAAAACGTATAATGGGTATCAGTATTTATCTTCTCAGGATATGTAACAAAAACCTGGTTTTAACTTAAAGCTCCTTTCTAATTGGTAGTGATGTATTAGGATGAAGTTTTACATGGTAGTGGTCTGTGATGGTGACTGCCTTTATACTAATTTGTAAAATAGCAAGATAAGCATAATTTACCTGGAAGCTAGGTCACTTTCCCCAATTAACAGTTTAACCTCTGGTTTGGTAAATAAATGTCTGCTGACAGCCAGTCATGATGTTCCATCCAAACCAGCAAGGCAGAGCAAGGATACAAATCTGCTTATGCAGTCAGGCTGCAGAATAAGTGACTTGTTTGTCTTAGCTTACAAAACTTAGCATATCCTTTTTAAAATTTCAACATGTTAGGCTGAATTATTTTCCCTGTGGATGTTGAGCCTAATCATTGTACTTTAGCCTTTAGAGGTTATGCATTATGATGAAACCAAATAAAATAGTGTCTTTCTATAAGCACCAAAATTTTGTACAGGTTCTTTTTTTTACCTAACAAACTGCTGGTGGCTGATGGCCTAGTCTGTTAAGAAAAATCCCTCCACAGCTCAGGGAGGTTCAGTGGTTCTGGACTACTGTTGTATTGTTTCACTTGTGACAAATGATTCAGAAAAATATTTGATTTTATGAACTTTTCAAGCTAGTAGTCATTCAGCTTGTGCTCAGGCTTCAACCACTTTCCTTAGCAGACATCATATTCAACACATGTAGTAGTACCATTCTAATTAGGAATTCCCCACCTCCCTGCCCCAACAGTGGAGTTTTTCCATGTTTTATTCTTCATTCAGAGATCTGTAAGTTGCATCTGATGTATATTTAGGTCCCCATCATATATAGAATATTGTGATTCTGTATTGCATATTTGATGGATGTTTGGAGCTTTGAAGAAAATAATAGGCAGTTTTTATTGTTTTGTTACAGGTTTGCAGGAGCAATGGAAAGATTGCAAGCAGAGAGTGAACTTATTAACAGAGTAAATAGCACTTACCTGGTGCGACACAGGACCAAAGAATCAGGAGAATATGCAATTAGTATTAAGTAAGTGGAAGTGGAATAAGATCTCCTCAAGAAAGCTTTCCTGTTCTCATTTATGTCTAGATAATATTTGAAATAAAAAATAAACCCTTGCTTCAATTATATAATTATATACAACCTTTAAGAGAGTCAGTAGAGGAAAATGGAACCTGCTGGCAAAAACACCCAGGATTGACAGTAGCAATGTAACATGCAGGTCAGTAAAAATGATGGTCTTAGATATTGGGAAGACTAAGTAGTGTTTGGAGTGTAATGTGATCTGCTACTCTGAAGTGAATGAGAATGTTTGACTTCAGTGAGAACTTGTCAGTGATGCCCTTTGCATCTCAGACATTTCAGTAAAATGTGAGTTTACAAATTCTGTGGATGCCAATTATTATGAGTCTTACTTGCTTTTATGTTGTTTATAAATATGAATATAAAAGCAAGAAATAATGGCTAATTTCCTGTTAGAATGGGCAGTTAGTTGGGACTTTTTTCTGATTACAGATTACTTTTTTAGCTATTTGTTAATAAATATATTTAGTTGATTAGATGTCAGCTTTGTTTTGACACAGATATACATTTTGTCTTAATTTATTTGTAAGATGGTGTTGGGACTTGTCCTCAGGTGATTATTGATTGTGTCTGATTAAAAACACATTTATATTCATAAGTTCTTCATTGCCCACAGGTACAATAATGAAGTGAAGCACATTAAGATTCTAACAAGAGATGGCTTTTTCCACATTGCAGAAAACAGAAAATTTAAAAATTTAATGGTAAGCATTGATTAGATTTTTAACAATGTGAAATTTTCCCTGTATGTGTTGCTGTTAATGAGGAGTTGCATTGGTTTGTGAAATTGCAGAAAGTTGTCAGTGAGCTGTTTGAATTCCATCTGTACCTGCTAATAGGATAATATCTGTATTTATGATTTTAGCTCTAAGTGATAGTTTTGTGTACTTAACACTATGTATTTATAGTTAGGACTCAACTATGTCCCTTGCAGTCATGTAAAAGAGAGAAGGAATTGAATCCCATGCATTACCCCACTATGGAGTAACATCTTGAAAGGAGAATTTCATGTCTTTGAAAATCATGATATAGTAATGTTCCTTAAAAATATCTAGTTGAAGGTTCCTTTTCAGCCCAATACAAATGCAAATGTACTGCTGAACATAATGATGATGGTGCAACTGTGTCAGAGAGTCCAGAGAAACTCAGGAGGAACTGATGTTCCTTGTCCTGGTGCACCAGATAAATAAGAGCAGATAGTGGATGGCCCTGTCTAAGCTGCTCATAGCTCAGAAATATATATGGGAAATAGCTCTTTTCCATAAATATGAGTTTGGTGTTATTACTAATTAGTGAGTTTGCAATGTCAGTCATCTTGTACTGGAAAGAAATTCCTTTTTTTGAACTTCAATTTGAAAGAATTTCTTGATAGCTCATTTTGCTCAGACAAGGCTGATAAACAGTGTCTGAATAAATTACCCTAGCACATTTGTAAAATTTTACTGTTTAAGCATTTTCTGATGCATTGTTAAAGGAAACTCATTCAGCATGTTATATTTAGTGCAGTCAATTGGATTAAAACTTACACTGCAGCCTTCTTGCATGCATACTCAAATACTCTAAAATGCCAAATAGAACTGAAGGATAATGCAGAAAAAGGGTAGGGAGAGAAGCTTTAAAACCAGAAGGCCTTAGAAATTAACCACTGATGCTCTGTAAAACAAGATCATCCTACAAGTGGTGAAAGACTGAATCATCATTCTTTGCACGACATTATTTGAAAGAACTGCTCATTAGAATGGGAAGAACATCAATTTCCTGATGAAGATGCACCAAGCAGTTTTTGTACTCTGTCTTCAGTTCACACTTAAAAACCAGTGAAGTGTTTAGTGTTAGGGCTAGGAACACAGATATCATTGGTAGCAATAGAAATCAGGGTGTTGCTCAGATGCACGAAGAATGTGGCTACTTAGTCTGCAAACACTACAAACTAATGAGAACATATGATCACTCTCAGCATCTTAATAAAGCATGTCAGCTGGAGTTGCATGCTGCCAGGTATTTTCTTAGGGTGTGATGCAGTTTAATGCACTGATGCAGGTTTCAAAGTAGATCTCATCAGAGAGGTAAGTAAAGGACAAAGCTGGATAAAAAAATGAGCAAAAAGAATAAGCATTGCAGAACAGAATTGAGAGGATAAAAGACATTTCTAGTGTAAAGGTCTCATCACTACCAACCTAGCCTTGCTAATGCTCAGAAAAAAATCATAACAGTTTTAGGGTGTCATGGAGTCTGCCCCTGAATGTTAAATAGACAAGTAGTAGTGGGTTTGTGTAATTACTTTTGTACATACTGTGGAACAACTGCTTTGTTCTGGGTAGATGCAAGACAAAGTGTCTGGGAAGAAGAGAGGAACAAGAATAATCTGACTAGAAGTGGGAGCAGAAGAGGGACAAAGCCAGCATCCATGGAAACCTTAAGTAGTGATCTGCAGGGACACAGTGTTCTGTCCTGCCTTGGACGTAGAAAAAGTAGAGGAGCTCTTGTGCGTACTTCTCATGGTACATTTGAAAAACTTTCCCAAGAGTAATTAAAATGTGCTGAGTGTGTCAAGCAGGCCAAGAGTGCAGTGAAAGGTCAGTCCTGCTGCTGCTGCTGTGCATCATGGTAATATGGCAGACTCCTGAGGGGTCTCATCCATGCTGACAGGAGACACTGCTTACCTTACCTGTTTGTAAACTTGATACTGTGGTTTGCAATGGATGTTTTAGAGGCCAGTTGTTTTTCAACTATTTTCATGCAGAAATGGTATTAAAACAAAGCTTTTAAAATCGACTGAATCTTTGTGACCCAAAGTGAATTTTTATTCTCAGTTTTGGAAGCATTTTAGTTATTTTGCCAACAAATAAAATCTGTCCAATTAGAATCCTTACTATCATACCAAATAATGTAACTCTTACAGAATTATGTCTTAAGATAACAAAAATTTTATGCTAGTTAGTTTTCCATTTATCCAGAAATTCTACTTTGAATGCTACTTGCTTACAAACCACCCTTACTGTTGCCTTTATACTTTAAATATAAGGATACTCAGTGATATGCCACATAAAATTTTGTTGTTGACATTGTAGCTTGTATGATGTGCTGATATTAAACAGCAAAACCTTTCTGCTTTGCTTTTTCTGGCCTTTCTGCTTCCTTGCAATGTCTGGTAGGTGTGTGATTATGAACTGTTACAAGCAGGTGTCGATTTTACTTTGCTTTGGACTCGGCTTTACATGCAATTTCAGAATGTGCAACATCTCACAGTGTGGAGGGTGATGTACTCCAGAGTTCAAAAAATAATCTTCAGCTCATTACCAAGAACTTAGGGCTTTGCATTAGATGTGGGGCTAAATAATTTGAGTCATTTTGTTTGACTGGAATTAAGATATTGTTACAGGCTGTTATGGCTAAGAATTTTGGTAGGGTTTTGTGGTGGTTTTTATCTAGAGTGATAAAACAGTATGATTTCATTATTTTGACCGAAACTTGACTTGATCAACTTTGAATTTGGAAATCTAAATGTAAGTAAGTGGAAAGGAGTGAAGGGTTTACAGTAAATAGATTACTTAGTGCTTGCATTTCTGAAGAATTTGAAGTATTATTAATCAGTTAAAGTACATTTGCTTTGAATTGTCTGGTCACTTTTAATCTTATTCTAGGTTCTGTGTACAAACTGTGTTTACTAATTCAAATGTAAGAGACACTGGCATGGGTTGAAGATTGCAAAGGAATAACATGAGCTGTCAGTATATCAGATGAATGTTGCCTTTTTAGAGTAGAAACTCAAGTAACTTGTCTTCTTGGTTACATAAACTATTTGAACTAGTGTTTTATACTTACATATACAAATTTGTGCATTTGTGCAAATATGTAAAATATTTGTGTGTACCTATGGATGTTTACATATATGCACTCATACACATACAGAAGATCAAATTTTTTGATTTACAAGGAGAAGGTTACTTGATTACAAGGAGAAGGTGAAATGCTGATCTTTTCAGTCATTGTGCGCTGTCTGACACCCACCCACTCTACCCCACCTTCAAAGTTTGACATGACCTCTGGATCTGTACATTCAGTTGCTGTTGATTTATACACTTATATGCAAGCCATTGACTTTATTTCAGATCTGTGTACTTATAAATACGTTTGTAGGTAAACATCACTTATCATTACAAAAGCAGTTTGAGAAAACAAAGGCATTTAATGTCACATCCTTAAAAAGCAGCTGACCTTGTCTTCTGCCCAACTTAAAATAAGCAAATACATCCTCAGCCTGATGTAAAGGAGCAGCAAATGTTGACTCTGACAAAAAAGGTTTTACTTAACTGTTTGGTTTTTTTAAATGTTTTTGTTTGTTTTGTGGTTTGTTTGTTTTGGGTTTTATTTTCCTTTTTTAGTGGCAGTGTAAAAGCTGTCAATTTTTAGGGTACTTAATTTTTTTTAAAAATGAACACGTGCTGTGGGATGTTGTGTTATGAATTAAGGTTACTTGTATAATACAACTACCATTGACTGTGCACTAGAATGTTGAGAAGTATGTTATTTCAATTTTCAATGACATACTATTTTTCCTTTCTGAAAGGAACTTGTAGAATACTATAAGCACCACTCTCTCAAAGAAGGCTTTCGAAGTTTGGATACTACTCTTCAATTTCCATACAAGGAGTCTGAAAACTCAGTGGGACAAAGGAGTAACAGAACAGGTGGCAATGGTGAGGATTATAAATATTTGTATATTATTTTGTCATATATATGTATATACATTAAAAGGACACGGCTCTTTGAACATCTTCGTCTTCCATTTTTGACATATAGTGAATTACTATGGTAATGCTTTTAGCTGGGATTTTTTGAAGCTAATCAAATTCAGATCTGTCAGGAGATTTATAAACATGACTAGCAAGTTTGTTTTGCTGCCAAACTTAAAATCTCCCCCATATTCAAAAATCTATTAGGTGTGCCAGTGAGAGATTAAACAGCATCTAGCCTAGTTTTCTCAGACATTTGCATATGTGCAAGAACAAGTCTTAATATCTGTGACATTTTCTAATCTTTAAAAAGGGATTTAAATGAGTTTTGTAGCACAGTCCTATGAAGTAGCATCTCAGTGATACCAAATAATTTTCTCTCAAAAAAATTAATGTATCATAACTTTTTTATGCCTGTTTAAAAAAATTATCTATTACTGCTTCTGAAAGTTAATGAACTATTGTGCAAAGTAAATAGTTAAAAATTTTGAAGTTTGGAAATAAACTGAAAAGGTTTACAGTGCATGTGGTATCCTTTATTTAACCTATTACAATTAAGTGGAAGTTAGCATGATTTTTAGGACATGTACAGGTTCAGTGTTAATGTTAAAAATACCACATGGCTGGCCTCTGGAAACTGTGTAATGTTTCTGTCAAAGAACAGATATTGGATTTGGTGTTCTGCAGACAGTGCCTGCATCTTTGTACTGCAACAGGCAGTAAGAGGAAGATAGAAATTAATGGGGTTTTTAACAATATGAAGACTGCTGTGAAAGCCCAAAAAGTCCAGTCTAGTGTTCAGGGTGATGTTCATGGCTTTGTTACTTTCATTTGCTGGTTTGTGAGCTTTTGTTTCCTTGCTTGCCTCTGTTCCATAAATTTTCTGTAACTTTGGACACTTTCTTCCTCTCCTAAATAAAGATTAGATTAAGATTGAAGATCATTAGATTAAGATTGAAGACACACCAGTGTGTCTCTTTGTATTTAATGTACTCTCTCTACCTCCCAATTCATCTTCCTTCCATTCCTGTTCTCATTCACTGCTTCCCAAGACTTCTATAATTTGTTTCCTTTCTTATGCTGTAAATCTCCATTCTTGGTAATTTTTTTTGTGCTGTTCTTTCTTCTCCCTTTAGCTTGTGATGTCCCCGTGCTTCTCTCTTCCTTTTGTTATCTCTTGTGCTCTCCTCATCCCTTTCTTCCTCACGAACATGGGGGCTTTAACTGTTGAGAGGACATGTCCTGCTTAATTTACTTTGCATTTTTTAATTATTGGCTGTGAGCAGAACCAGATGGTGTTCTTTATTAGGCCAATTGGAATGTACCTACACTGACCATCAATTAACTAGTCTGCAAGAGTATTAGCTCAATCACTTCACTCTTTCCAGGATACAAGATTTATGGTACATCCTCATTAACCTCAGTCATCATCCAAAAGAAAACATCATCTTTTACAAGATCTTTTAGACAGTAGGTGGAAGAGCAAGAGAAATGAGAGTGGGATGCTCTCATTTTAGTCAAAGGCAGGAGGAAGTGCATCTCTGCTACAGTGACTGTCAGCCCTTTAATGCTACAAATGATGCTGCTGGAAAATGGCAGATTTTGTCTTTGCCCAAACTGATCTGAAAAAAAAATATCTCTCAATTCTCAAACTCCTCTTATAAAATGTAGTAGATGTCCATAATGCTAGCTAGTCTACATACATTGACTGGATGATGCTTCCATTTAATTGATTTCACAAAGTATAGGCATGTCCCCACATGTCCCCATGAGTGTGGTGGTTTATTTTTTTGTTTGTTTTGTTTTTTTGTTTGTTTTGTTTGCTTAACCAGATGTCCATGATTAATAAGTCCACCCATGCATCTCACTGTGCAGTTTTAAAGTTGTCCTGTTTGTTTTTACCAACTTGATGTTAGAAAAACCTCTATCTAGGCTGTGTGAACTCTGCTGTTCTAAATTTGGAAAGAAACTGTGAGACTTGAGGCTGCCGTTTGGTTTAGTAGAGAATTTAGGTTTTAACATTTTGCACTATACTATTCATATGACTGTATCTGGATTTTTTTAGTGAGCTCATCTGTGGAAAAGACATCAGCTTATTCAAAACAACTGATCTTTAAGATGTGTAACTGAATGAATGATTGGGAAAAGTATTTCTAACCACTGGACCACTCTAGACTTTGACAGAGGTGTATCATTTTCTGCTGTCAAAGTTTTTGAGCTGCTGTGAAATTGAATGGCAATACCTAACTGACTTTACTTCCCAGATAAGTGTAAGAAAGGTAACATTTGTTTTGGTATTTGTCATGTTTTCATTTACCCACTGGGGATAAAAAAAAAAAAAGTCATTTTAATTTACTTATCATTTCTAATATGAATAATAAGTATTCATAATAATGAATAATTATAACTTATCCTATTCAAGGATTTTGGTTCTCCCTTTAGCATCTACTAGATTTTTAGAATAAAAATCTGTATTTTTAGGGAGATAGTTAATTTGGCTTCTCAGTTTTTCTGACTACATACTTGAGTTAGAACTTTGCCTTTCAATCTCCTGTTCTTGCGCAAGTCATCTATGCTTTTCTGATACTCACTGTATGCTTTTAATGTGGTTGTAAAGGCTACTTTTCTCAGTATAGAAATTCAAGTTGAGAGGAGTTTTTGGGAAATGGTCCATTCTTCTTAATTTTTGAGTCTTGTGTTTTTATAGACCAAATTTTATTTTGCGACACATCAAAATACTTCTTAAAATAGAGAGATGACTGATCATTTAATGAAATAAAGGCAAAAATGAAAGAAAAGTGGTCATTATTCTATGGAGTAGTTTTTGGCACTCTATTCTGATCTGTTGCAGACCATTATCATATTGAGTGATTTGAGTCTTCATGAAATTTAGATATTAAAATAACCTAAATCATGAAGCCAAGTCCTATTTGAGTGTCTATTTTGCATTCTGTTTACTAGGAGTAGTCATATTAATTATGTTATTCTACTTCTTAAAGCATTAACTGTGTAAAAGTATCTGTTAATATAGTAAAATAAAACAACCCTTAAGGAACCAAAAGAGTTCAGCCTTTCTGCTTAAAAGTCAGCACAAACTCCCTTATCAGTGAAGCTGAAAAGTACATCAGTTATCTGTAGAAATCTGGTAGAATTTCCTTGCCCACATAGGTTTACTTGTCCACAATTTCACACATAAAACCAAACCTCCAGCTATATCATAGAAAAACAATAAGGAAAAAGTATGGTCAGTTACGGACCAACCACCCCCTAGATAGCCTGTCTTTATTGCTGTGTGCTGCTGTTGCACACTATTGTTGTGCTTCTGTAGAAATAAAGGCATTTATTTGCCTCTAAGAATGGGCACTACTTGGGTCAAGTGGGCCTTTGATTTGTGTAATGTGTTTCTGCACAGAGCTGTCACCTGGTGTTACTAGCTCCTATATAAAGTAGTTCCTCAGGTAATCTCATGCATTTCCAGATAATCCATTTAGTATTAGATGTGGAGAAAGGATCATCACAGGGAAGGATCAGAAGGGAGTTTCCAGAGCTCAAGAGGCCCTGGAGTAAGTCTCTTGTACTGCAATGAGATACTAAAGTTCAGTTGATTTGTGTTGTGGGCTTTTTTTTTAAACAAATAACCTGTAGTTTATTAATATTAAAATATGGAATCGGTCTTGGTATTTTTTATGTATGTAATTTCATTGTCGCAAATGTGCCTGTTGTCAACCAGGTAAGATGCACAAAACTGTATCATTACCTCCACCATGGATTCTTGTATAAAATAGCTCTGGTCATCATTCCTGCAAATAGCCATTTTGAAGAAAAACTATTTTCTTTCGTGTATAGCCACAAGAATAAATTCAGAGAGGCAGGTGTATCTGGTGAATATAACCCTTTCTACGTTTTAAAGAAAAACTCTTGTTCAGTAATTATAGATATTATTAGTTATAATTTAGGGTCTACATTATAATTTATCCAGTTGAGATGGATATCCCTTTGCAAATCACAGCTAGGAGCAAAGAGCACAACTTTATTAGATATACCTGCTATGTATCTTCACTACATCTTCAAAAGAGGGACAAAATGTGAGAACAGGTCAACAAACTGTAATTCCACTTGAAGCAATTCTGGTTCACTTCATCTAATTTTTGTATTTAAAAATACATTGACCCTAGTTCTCTTGACAATAAAGCAAGTGTACATCTAAGCTTTCACCTGAGCGAGCTACTGTAGGAGCTAAGATGATGTGCTGGATAGCTGTGGAATCCTCTTGATGTTACTGATTATTAGGACAAAATGCTTACTTTTTTCCATGCCATAATATGGGACTCCAGTTGAACTAGTACTTAAGGCTAAATTAATAAATAAGGGTATGTAATGAGTTTTACTGGACTCAAGAGGAATTATTATATATGCCTGAGTTCTTAATCTTGTAATGTTAAGAAGTGGGGCACTCAAAGAATTAAAAAAAATTTTGTAAAATCCAAAAATATTTGCAAGAGTCTGCAGTTGCAATTGGCTTCTCTGAAACCCTGACTGGGTGTCTTCTTTCTGCTTTACTCTTGAAAAATCCAACTGTTAAAAATTAAATCATAGATCCAAATTTTGTAGTTATTACAGTCAATTTCCTTGCAGACATCCTTAGTAGGGAACCTTAGTTTCCTTATTATCAATGAATTATATAGTTAAAAAACTATTATTTAAATCTTATGCCAATATTTCAATGTTCTTTTGCTTTTCTCTTTTTCTCTTTTTTTTTCCCTCTAAGCCCCTTCTTTATTCTGTGGCTTTTCTTTTGTAACTCCTCCAGACTACAGCTTTGTTCCCCCTTCCTCCACTCCTTTCTGGTCAGGTACTGCTTTATTGCTTTTATATTTCTTCTAAATTTGCTTCTGTTGTTTGTGTGGAGCAAGTGAGGGAAGGGACGAATCTAATACTTCATTTCTTCAACTCCAAAAACTGGGTTATGGCATGTTATTCTTGGAGTGTAACAAAAATCAAACTTTTGAATTGTCATTGCTTATTACAATAAGCAGTTTGAATAGGTGTTTCAAAGCTCAATAGTTGCAGCAGATTCTATCAATGATCACTTGACTTAATTTGCTATGAAGTTGGCACCTATGAGCGATATCTTTAATGTATTTGTTCAAATGCACCACCATAAAAATTTCACTGCTTGTAGGTAAATAATATATATTCGTCCCATCCCTGCAGCAAACCATACTGCAGTAGTGTCTTAGAATACAGTAGGGTTTTTTTGTAGAGAATGCTTTCTTTAAATTCTGCATTAACATTGTTAATTAATTTTGCCCATCGATTTTCTAAATATTGTTTTCTTTATTCTCATTTAACCATCTCTGCTTGTAGTAAATGCAATCATTTTAATATTAGAGACTGCATAAAATAGTGGAATTTGTAGCAGTGGTAGCCTCAATTAGTGCATCAGTACTGCTATGACTTGCTCTCATCTCTCAGATATAGTCTTCAAAGAGGTGAACTGCACAGATGGACAATTTAAGAGGAATTCTGCTAGTAGAAAGTTGAATGCCTTCAAAGGAGCATATGGAAGCAGCTGCTAATGTGGAGAATGCAGCATTTCCTCATATGCAACTGGCCTACCTTTATGTATAGGGGGCAGAGGACATTGCTTAGTCTGTGCAAGCCCAGACTGGGGCTGGTTTTTGCACTAGGGAAAGGATGGTGTCCAGCATGTACAAATACAGGCTAGTCGTCAAGACCTCAGTAGGCAGTATCTTTTACACCTGCCCTACAGAGGTTGCCCAAGTTGCTTAGTGCTCTGAGACAGGAGTCTTGGGGCTTTCCATAGTTTCTTGAGGTGAAAATGATGAGGGGACAGGGATGCTGGAGAGAGCAGCTCAGTGGTAGAATGGCTAGTGTGGTTACTTGTGCTCAGGGCATCTCTGATGACCCTTTCTCGATTCATGCCTGGCACTTCAATCTCCATGTCTTATACTGCTCTCAGCTGTTTTGCCCCTCAGTTGTTCGCTGTTTGGAGTCACACACTTTTACGTCTTTTCACTAGTCACAACATTGAGAATCCAAGCTATAAGGCACGCTTCCAGTTGACGTTTATTTTTATAAAGGGACATATCTGTAGAAAGGACGAGTAGAAAGCCATTTTGGTGTAGCTGTTTACCCTGTTGTCATGAGACTGCTGAACTCTCTGGAGCACTCACCAGATTTGAAACAGAGAACACAAAAGGGTTAAATTTTAGCCCTTCTTTAAAGGTAAATACTGTGAGTTTCTGTCCTTTGGGGTGAGAATAGGAGATGATATCTTGCATTCAACTGCCCAGCACTTACTGAAACTGGTATTTGTAGAAGGCAAAATGCTGAAATGGCCTACATTTATAGAGCGGCAATCAGGACTCAGGGTTACTTTAGCCTCTCACGTTCCCATATATGGTTTCAACAAATTATAATTACATTCATCTATTTTTAGTATGAAAAAATCTATCAGAAAATTCTGTGTTAACCATGACTAGAGTTTCAATGTCTTGCATTTCACAATGTGCTAAAGTATTTCTTTAGACAAGTACAAAATATTAAAGGAAAATATTGATCTGTGATTCTTAATTAAGCTTATCTACCTCTTTGTATAGGATTTCTTATTCTGATTGATAAGCTACATTGTTTCCTATGTTCTTAGTTAAAATATCTTTTTAAAAGTAGCCAAATAATGTGCTTACATAAAAAGAGCAAATACTTATGTCATAATATTACACGTCGTTTGTTTTTTTCTCCCAAAACTATCTTCAGAGCTGGCTTAATTCTACTGATACGGAACCTGGTAATAGAGAAGGTTTAAGCTCGCTGCTGGATGTGCTGCCCTGTGCCTGTATAATAGAACTGAGGTTTGGTCAAACAGTGCAAATAAATGTCCTGCTTCAAGGATCTTGGAAACTAATACACAAGAGCAACCCTTAGGGCATATGGTTGCAGATTAATTAGGAAACCATAACCCAAGGAGAGAGAAAAAACTACTCACAGCTTTCATAGTAGTACATTGACCTTCATTGTATTTAAGCATGAGAGCTAAACCAACCTCCTGCTCACATGGAGCCTCTTATGTTTGCACCCTAGATCCTTCATCAGTGGCTCAAACTAGTATTAAAGTTCATTTGCAGCACGTCTATCTTGCTGTTATGTCCAACATACTTTATAAATCAAAGTTGACTATAGTTTCCTGTGATCATTGTCTTTTGTTTGCAGGAATGGCTAGATTAAGTAACAGTGTATTTTTCTCATGCACATGGACCCTTTATTCAGCTCCTTCAGATTTCTCACTGTTTGCAGTTAATTCTCTGAATATCCCATCCTAATCACACGGTTAATTTATAACTGCTTTCTCAATAGCTTCTTTTCTTTTTTATCTTTTTCTCCCTCTAGTTTCTCATTCACATTCATTCTCCTGTTGAGCCCCTTCTTTCCATTGATCTCTGATGTTAATCCCCTTCTCTCTGTCCTCATTTTCCCTGTAGCTATCTTCTTCCTGTCCTTCACTCCGTGTTTCTTCTCTCCCTGATCTGTACAGATGTCCTTTCCATGTGCTATCTTTCCTCAAGTTTAATTTATCCTGGGACAGCACTAATTGGGAATTCAGGGCTGATAGTCCCTACTGAAGTTGTTTTTGTGACTGTGTCACAGGAATATGGTTAATACTTTTTCCAAAATTAGTACTGTCATTTTCCTATATTCCATCACTCATCTGACTTTTATATATTTCTTATCAGCATCACTTTTATTTGAAAATATGGATGTTGGATTCTAAATTAATCTAAATTCTGCTGCTTTCCACCTCAAGACTTTTGAAGATATATGGTTTTGATTTCTCATTTCTTTCTCCTTTTCCTCTCTGGCTTTGCAACTTGAAAGAGAGTTAAAAGTCCTCCTTTCCCTTCAGATGGTGCCCCTCCTTCTTTTTCTCTCCTAATTTTCCTCAATGTTTTCCCTCTTTATTATTTTACTCAGCCTTTCTTCCTTTGTTCCATATTTCCCCAAATCTATTGACCTTTGCTTCATGTAATCTTTTTCCTTGCCCCTTTATCTCCTTTCTGGAATCTAAAATTATACCCTGCTCCCCAGAATTACTTTTCATCCTACATTAGTTCTCCAAATTTGCCAGCGGCATTTGTGCACACTTATAACTTAACACGTAAGGTTACTGACCTTACGATCAATAACTGCGCAATTTATTTTATTTCTAAAAAAAAAATAAAAAAATTGCTGCCCATGATGTGTTTTCCTTGTAAAATTGATTACAATGCTGATAAGGTAGGTATAGGACATTACAGTCATGTCAGGATCTAAACAAGTAGAGTATATCTGAATTGCTTAGAGGGAAAAAAAAGGTATGTCTGAACTTTAATGTACTTAGTATTATCATCTAGAATTTTACAACATCAATATAAGCAATAAATTGAGAGGCTGATTCTCTTTTATATGGCATCCTCTACATAATTTATCAAGTATCTGATAAGCATACTCTACATAAGCAGTCAGGAATGTTGGACTAAACTGTAGAGATGGGATCTAATAGGGGATAATCTGTTGTCAGGACAGTTTTTCAGGTATTTAGTTTTTGTGATTTATCTAATATTTTAATTATAGTATTTGTTATTTTAAAATAAGCTGTTCATATGGTCTCTGTAAGCTAGAAATATTTGTGCTTATAATGATTTTCAGACATTTACTACTATTATGTAAAAGTCTATGTATCTGTGACCCAGTGGGATCAGAAGAAATCTTAAACACAAGCAGAGTTGAAACTGTCAAAATTTTCTAGCTCATTTACCATATTTGTGTTCTTGATATAAATTAAAGCCAACTAGCTATGAATTTTTACTATTACATTGTTAGGGTCATTGCTAAAACTAGAGTCTTCATGGTATTTCCTAATAAAGATTGGACATTCCTAAGAAATCTGAAAAAGGTGCTGAGAAAACAGATGATTCTATGTACTTTATATCAAGTCATCTGTGATAATCGTATGAATTCTTCTGAAATCTTTTCAGTAGGCAGCTTACTTGTTCTCATGAACTCTAGCTGCAGTGACTTACCAAGGAAAACAGTGGCATTAATGGAGGAAAAAAAAAAATCTAAAAAATCCTTTGGCTGAATAATCCAAATACAAAATGCAGTGGAGCAGTAGATGATCCTTCTGAGCTGCTCAAGTCAAAAGCCTTTATCTGTTAGGTGCCATGCCCACTTTCCTCTCATTGTCCTCATCCTGGAAATGTTGAGGATTTCTTTTGTAAGTCGAACATTCTATATCAAGGCTGGGAACATAATTTTCTATAACACTCTCTGGGAGAAGTGATTGTTTTTTGAAATTAGGCTTTTTGAACATTTGCTTTTTAAATGTATTTACCAACTTTTTATTGCTTAAAATGTTGGGGTTTACGTTCTCAAAATTCTTCTATATATTGATGTACCTTAAAATTTTCAAGTATTAATTTCACTGAGTCTAAATTTTGTAGAACAAACTCATTGATGATTCACAGAATAAACTCCTGAAAATAGTAGATTTGCATCAGTCAATATTCATGCAGATTGTGACAAATGATCCGTGGAAGTTTCCTGTGGAAAGTCTGTACTTTTTTGCTCATGCTAATGTTAGCTTCCAATTTTAAGTGCATTAATATTTAACTTGGGAGTTCTTTGTGAAAGAACAGCACCTTATTCTGTTTGTTTTGCTTCATTAGCGGTCTAAAGTTAAATCAACTGTAAATGCTAATAATTCTTTTGGAAAGAAACTAGTGACCCGTAAAATATGTTGATGCATGTAACTGGCAGCAAGTTTTATTATGAAGCACAAGAATATGATCACTGCAAATGTATTTAGCAATTTCAAGGTTGGGGATATTTTATGTAGTTCATTCATCTAATGTGATTTTTTTTTTTCCTGAAAATAGAGGACTATTAAAAAATCAAAATCCCTTCAACATCAGTATTTAAATCTTCTTGATCTTTGTAGTGTGGTTGTTTGCCACCATTGTATGTTATTGTGAAAGCATTGGTTTATATTTTACAGTATAGTTATTTACATAAGCTTAGTAGCCTGCAGTTAACAAACCCTAAAAATCTCACCCTCTGCTTCATTTCAGTGCTAAGCCCAAAGGTGATAGGCATTGCCATAGCCAGGTATGACTTCTGTGCACGAGACATGAGAGAGCTGTCCTTATTGAAAGGGGATGTTGTGAAAATCTATACAAAGATGAGTGCAAATGGCTGGTGGAGAGGTGAAGTAAATGGAAGGGTAAGGATATTTTTTTTTCTTTTGTTGTATCTCAGTTTTGCTTTTGCTGACAGTGATTTTGTAAAACAAGTAAGTGTGTTCCTACCTGGTAAATCTTTATATATTTAAATTCACAAGATGCAACACGTTGTCATCTTTGTTTCATAGGAGCCAGACAGAACTCTTGCCAGGTAGCTTTCCCAGCATCTAAATTAATTGCTTATTTAATGTGACCTACCAGGCTGAAGACTTGGGCAAGATTATAGGGTTGGAAAATAACACTGCTACAGCTGACCTTTCTTGAACTGTTTTGCAAATGTACTTGGGGTCAAAAGCCCAGGTTCCTGGTGCTGTGGAACTCTTCTTAACAGTTTAACACAGATTGATTTCCCACACCTTTCTGGCACATTGTATTGTGCCAGACCACAATACAATGGACTCAATGACCTTTTTTATAGGATTCTGCTGCTTTAATCTCTAAAGATGTGGCTGATATGAAGTGACATATTTAGCGGGTATTTTTTTACACCACCCTTTACACCACACTCTGAGAGCTGCATTGAAGTGAAATTTCAGTTTTGACCTAAAGAGAGTTTATTGCTTCAATCTTTGTTTATTGCTTTTTAATTCAGATAAGTCCAGAAGCATTTGAGGTTGCTGCTTCCATGTCTCAAGGGCTGAGTTGTGGGGTCAAGGAACAGTGGAAGAAAGTTGATTGTTCAGAAGCTGGAGATGATTGAAGTAGTCCAGTTGAAGTAGATGTCCAGATTTACTGCCTTATGCAATTTTGAGAACTTTTTTTGATGTACATGAGCTTGGTTATCATGTTAAAATGAAATGGACAATTAGATGAGAAGAAATAAGGAAGTAGAAGAAATAGTGATAGTCCTATATACATGTTATACGTGAAGGAAGCTGAACAGTTCATTCTAGTGTAGCTGCCCACATTCTAAAGGATGCCTGTTACATGCTAGTGTTCTTTCTGATAGCTTTCATAGTCTGGACTTGAGCTCAGAACCTCATCTCTAGAGATATTTTGGCAAGGTAGTCTAAACCAAAATGAATTCCTTCTTGTCATGGTCTGGGTTTGTTTTTGAGTTCTTTCCTTAGTGTTAAATTGACTATAGATGTAAAGAAGTCTGGGTGAAAAAACTTGAAGTTCATGTAAAAATACATAAAATAATAAGAAATACATGATATTGCTTCACTGTATGTCTTCTATAATCCTTTTTTGACACATCATTAATTTCAGAACAGAGATAGTATTATGACTCATGAAGTGTAAAACACTAGACTCTGCTGACCAGTTCTGTCATCTGTAAAACTTGTTTTGATGGCAGTGGAATTTAACTCCATGTAAAGCAATCAAATCCGTTACTATTTTCTTTGTAAGAGGATTCCCTGGACCTGACTGAAGCCTGTAAAATGTTTTAACTCCTCACTGAAAAATTAGCAGCATCCTTGCTGTAGTAAAATTACTGCTCTTGCCATTTTTCTGGATGTTTATACTTCCAATCTGGGCAAAAGTTCCTTGGGGTTTTCTGGAGAAATTGGGGTAGAGGGTGTTTGTGTCCAAATTGTATCTGCAAGATATTCTTTCATTAAGGGTATTGGCCCTGTCTCAGGTCAGTTAGGTTTATCTTTGTAATACCATTAATATATTTACTGAAGAGATCCATCCTTGTTTTGCATAGTTCAGCCATTAAAAATAAAACCCTGTGCATCTCATGTATTTTGTTCTGCTTTCCCCTTTTCAGGTGGGCTGGTTTCCATCAACTTACGTTGAAGAGGATGAATGAATTAAAACCTTTCCTCTGCTGACCACTAGTTTCAGAGATTGTAAAAATTTAATATCAATGTGTTGTTGGTCATGATAAGTATTTAAGCAACAGCATTTTTGTCTGTCTGAACCTTCCAGTCTTAATGTTGGGATTTATACAGAAGTTTGGGCTGATGATTATTGCCTTACCCAGAGCTGTGCAAGAAACAACCTGCCAGTTTGCTGTCACTGGGGATCAGTACCAAGTCCAACCTTCACCTTCTCAGAAGATCTCTGGAAAACAAGTTTCTTTGTTCCTTTTCATTTCACCCTGTGTACTACACCGTGGGTAGTAGCAATGGCTGAGGATTTAATATCTGTCTTCTAGCTAACATCTGTGATGGTGCAAGGAGATGAATGCTTACTATTCCCTATCACTGCATGAAGAAACAGATTTCAGTCATTCCAGTGGGCATAAAGCATAGTCAGTAGACTTGTCTTGAAACATCAAACTACTTATCAACTTAGAAACCATTTTACACTCACAAAAGCATACTGAAGGAAGTAAGTAGTAAACATGAGTAGCATTTATGCATATAGAATTGAGTACTGTGAGGTCCTGCCTAAATCCTCTCTCTGTTTAAAGATACTCTACAAAGTTGTAGTGATGCAGTATTGCTTTAAAAAAACATCTTCAAAGTGGAATCGTGGTATCCCTTCTTTGTAATCTCAAACCTTTTTATGTGAGTTTTTTTTAATTTAAGCAGCTGACCATAAAAGTGCAGGTGAGGGTAGTCATGACAAACTGATTTAAGATTTTCAGCATTAACATGAAATATATACTTTAGACCTATTCTGTAGGAGAATATACTAATGCAAGATGATGTCACTTCTCAAGAACAAAACTGTTGATCTTAACTTCTTGATTGATTCAGGTGACCTTTGATACTTCAACTCAAAACTGTCTTTCCGTAGTTAGACAGCGTTTCTATCACCTTTTGTGAATGCAAATGGCACTTGCAGACTCCTTTCTGCCCTTTCCTTTCTTGTCCCTTGAGGTGTTCATGGCAGTCCAATGAGTGAGTGTTCTGAACATCCCCAAGTTAAAATGTGTTTAGGTTAGCTAGCTTGAAAGGTCAGGCCATGTGAAGTGGTGTCCACTTCTTGGTGAGGCAGTCTTTTAATGTAATTATGGAGGGGCAAAAATGTTATAGCTAAAAGCTAAAATAAATGCGGGTCATGTCTTCAGATGTGCAGTTTTGAATATTTAGATAATGTGGAGTCTGACTTGAAAATGTGAAAGAAAAATCAAGCTTTTAAATGGGCTTTCTTTCTAGGGTAATATTGATCAATGAAGAAAGTTAAGTCATCCTGTCCCACATCCTGTCTTTTGCTTTTCCCTGTCTTCTTTTTATATAAGCATCTTGCAATTAGTGTGCACAAACACTGCATGATTCAACACTGCAGTTTTTTCGTAGTCTATAAGCAATATAATATACACCATTGGTCCACAGAGCAGAATATGCTCCTATGTATTTCAGGTTTTTGGCTGTAACCCCCAGTATTCTTTGCTTCTTTCTGGCCTCCTAGCCATCAAGAAGAATCAAGCACAACACAGAGGATTTACAGTAATACCCTTCATCTCTGTAACCATATTACCCATCTGCTACATCCAGCATGCACTGCTGTGTGACAAAGGGAGAGGATCTCCTAATTAGAAATCCTCCACTTGTGAGATTCAGTCTTGCAGATGTAATTCTGCTGATGCTCTAACTTTTCAAGGATTTACCTCAAAATTATGTAAACTGTGATTGTGTTGAGTACATTACTTGATGGAATAACTGAAAGCATTTGTAAATATGTAGATTATGCATACTAATTTTGTAAATTTTGTGTACAGCAGAATACACTATAGAGTCTTTGATCATGTTTTGCCATGCAATTTGATTGTCTGTTGTGAGCTTGATCCTATATTCCTTAAGTACACAAATTGATTCTTTCATAGTTTTGCCTGCTTAAGGGGTATAGGAATAGGCTTTAGGTCTGTGAAGTGTTTAGTGCTTTGCTGTCATATAAGAGGCAGATAAATTCAGTACAAGTTGGAAAATATATCAGTCATTTTCAACGGCTGGGGTTTAGAGTAATTTTGAGTAGTCTCTCCATCTTAAAATTGCTATAAAGCTTTTAAGCGATTCCTGAGTCCACTAGTCACCCTCTGAGAAAGCCATAGGTAAACTTTACTTTTATGGTGTTAATCTATATATCATAACCTGTTTTTAATGCCCTGTATTGATTAAGTTAATGCTGCATCTTAAACTACATTTTGAGTACCAAAGACTTCCTAAATATTCTGGAGTGTCTCTTTCATGTGCTGCTTTTGCCTGTGTATTGAGGTGTTGTTGTTACGCATTAATGGAGTTACAGTGCTTTAATTTGTACTATTTTGTAAATATGTTAAATATAATAAACTGGTTACATTTTTTAGTTTAATGATATGTGTCAAAATGTGTAGTTGGCTAATATGAAGGTTGTGATTCCTTTATCTCACTGTCTTCTCATTGTGAGAAGTTGATAATGTTCTGTTTTGGTTTGCCAGATTTAAATAATCCTTGTTTAGCTGTAAAACTAAGTTGTCAATGTAAACTGAATAGTGCAGCTTTCCTTAAGAGCTTTTTATTGTCAGGGGAATTTGTCTTGTGCCCCTGTGCCACATCTAGGAAGGCAGGGTTTTATTTTTGTTTGTTTGGAGTTTTTTGTTTTGTGGGTTTAATTTTTTTTTTTTTAAAGTTATAGAGTACATTGTGAAATCAGCTATATACTATGGATTTTTATCTGTCAAGATACTTGTCTTTTTTTGGGGTGAAAAGTGGTTCCTAAGACATTTTATGCAAAATTTTTTAGAGCAATATCATTTTTCTTTTACCTTTTTCTCTGTCATATGTAGACTATTCAAATTCAGGCCCAATTGAGCTCAAGTCTGAAGATGTAGACTGTCTAATTTAATGGGCTACTTGATAACCTTTTTGTGATGTAACCCATTCATGCATTTTTTACAGTATAGAATTCATTATTAATATGTTTATAAAATTATTTATGGACAGCTGAATTAATTCATCAAGGTCAGTGGTGATTCAATTGCAATGTTGGTTTTTTGTCCCTTCTGCTTTTCAGTAACAGCAATTTTCTTGCAGAACTGCCCTTGTAACAGATAATTATTAAACTTAATGAGGCATTTACACATCTCTGCAGATGTACGGCATAATTTTCCTGTCACCCATGAACATATCACATAACTTAGAGTCACACCTAATGTGGGATGCAAAAATGTGTCTCAATTAAATCCTCTTGTTAACAATATCACACTCAGTCACAGATGTTCTTCTTTCCCTTATATGCAAGATGAGATGTGTGTCCTCTGATGGGTGAGAAATTGAGGAAGCACTATAATTAAGGCATAAGAACCACTTGTGACTGTGTTCTGAATAATTTTTCCAGTTGTAAGGCACAGAAGCTTATTTGAAAATCTCAGCTTGAAAAAAATCCATCTTGAACAATGACAATTATACCAACCAGGATTTCTTTCCCCGTTGCCTCACAGGCAAATTTGAGATGCTCTCTGAAGGAGAAGAAAAGGGCAATTCTCAGCTCATAAAAATGAGACACAGGTGCTGTCTAGAAGAAGGGGTGCTTATTTATACAAAATGCGCAGCCTCAGACCCAGGTTTTATTCTACTGACTTCCATGTTCAGTGCAAAATTAATTGTTTCTATTAACTCTTGTCTCTAAGTTAGAAATTGGACTGCTGAGAGCCTTACGTTACTATTTTGCCTGAAATTCAAGTTTTTGTGTCCAGAGCACTGCTTATTTCATTTGACTGACAGAGGAGGCACTCCCTCCTCTCCATTTCATTGCTGAGCATGACATATGACATAGAATGTTTCTTTGGTTAGTTTGAATCATCATTTTCTCTGTGTCCCTTCTCAACTTCTGTTCATGGGAGGTGTGGCACAGAGAAAGCTTGGGTTCTGTGCAACATTGTTCAGCAACAGCTAAACCCTCGTTGTGTTGTCAGCACTGTTTTTGTCAGAGATGTAAAACAAATGACTGTAAGAGCTGGAATGACCAAAGTCAGCACCATCTTGGGCAGACCCAGTAAAAAGGCATAAAGGAAAATGACAGGCAGAGAGGCTGCGTGTATGTGTAATGCATGGTCCTGTAGCAAACTGCCTCAGGAAAGACTCTAGCCTTTCTTGAAATGTGCTCTGGAGTTTTGGCTCTTTCCTCCATGTCTTCTATATGGAGGAAGGGTAGTTTTGAGTCATTTAACTTCATCAAGCTGTGAGATGAGATGTTAATGATACGGACTTTTTTGCAAAATGCTGAAATGTAGGATGCATGTATAATTATCTGATAGAAATACAGAAAGGATTAAGGATCAGAAATTGACTATGGAAGGGTGATTCATTGCATTATCTTAGCAACTTCCTTTTGAAGAACAAAGAGACGTTTGTTTTTATAGCAAATGAGATTTAGGTTTCTAATTTAGTTTTATAATTCCTGATCTGCTGTAGTGTATTCTGTCCATTCATTATAAGGATCTCTGGTGCTCACATGACTGTGTAGTTAGGTTTTATTTAATAAGCCTCTTGGAATGTTTGAGTTATTGGTGGTTTTTTGGTGGTTTGTTTTTGTTTTTTTATGGATTATGATTTTTTACCTGATAATGTGCTTTTCAGAAAATGTGAGTTCATTTTAAAATGTTGTAATCTGACCTTAAGTAAACTCATAGTTACAACAAATGGCAGGTTCAGAGGTGGCTGTTTGCCAAGGGGCATGAGGCTGGTTTGCTTTTTTCAGAACTGTTTTTTTATATTAATAATATGTGACTTCAGGAAGAACAGGAATAGAGAAGATCAGAATACAACAAGTAAAAAGTTGGTACCACACCATATGTGTTAGAAACACCTGGTGTTGATAACTTTTCTAAATGATATCCAGAACCTATAAATGTCTATTGATAGCATTGAAATGGAAAAAAATTCTTTAATATTTCTGTATGGAAAAATATTTGCTAATGTATTCCTAATCAAGAACCCTTGCCCTTGGTCTTGGCAGAGAAGTGTCTAAATCTGTCTTCAATTAACTGTCTTTTTCCCCCAAAGCAATTAAAAGGTTTCCTCAAGGAGATGCAGTATCATTTCCAGGATTTTAATTCTTAGTCATGCAAAAGACTAACGGACATATGTCTAATTGAAGAAACCTTTTTCCTGGTAGTTTTACAATCAGTGTCCTTGTAGCTTGTATCTTTTAATAATGCAGAATGTGCCAGGAAATGCCCACCTTAATAAGTTACCAGGTGATGTACAAAGATCCCTCCTGCTTTTCCTCCCTTCTCTGTTATAAAATTCAGCTGAGGTGTGGTACAAGTCAGCCTGTCCAATGTTGTAAGTATTTAAGTGGCTGGAGGTTTTCAAATGTAGTTAGCTAAACTGTGTCATATGTTTATATATAGTTAAAGATGTCCGAGATACACACCATGTGTTCTTTTGGAGGAACTACTTGTCTGTAATTGCCTTTCAGCTGTGCAACGTTTCAGTCAACTGCTGGTGTTGACACAAATCCCATAGAAATGCTATCCCAATACATAGAGGAAAAGATAGACAAAAGGCAATAAGGTGAACATCCAACATAGAGCTAGCAGGCTGCTAAATATGCAAAGAGTTTGAAAGTTTATGAATTAAAACAGTTTAAAAATGCTGTAGAACCACTGTCTATAAGACTTGGTTCACAGTGGGAGGCATGAGCTAAAGAACATTATTGCAAGTTTACAAATTTTATAGAACATAATGTTACTGCAACATACATAGGGTTGTCAAAATCAAAACTTAAATATGCATTAATTTTAGGGAAGGTTAAGAAGCAAGGCAGTTCAGGTATCATGTCTTGCCTCTGAACTAATGAAAAATGTAAGATGTGAGAAAGATATGATTTTGCTTCAAGCATCCTTCCCTCAAATCATCAGAGACTTCATTTTTACAGAACAAACCCAGTTCCTTCAGATCTTGGGCAGAATTTGCAAAGGTACTATAATATTGAAATCTTTCCATAAAAGAGAGTGTGGCAAACAAATCATCGGCTTGGCTGTACTCTTTTTAAAGTCAAATGATTGGGTACTAGTGCTAAGATTAATTCTACCTGGTGTCTGAAAACATCTTTTTCTCATTTGATGTTTTTGAGATAAATACCATTGTTAGCTCTTGGCATGGCATCATTTCTCTCTGTTCTAAACATGTATAAAGACGTACAGTGGTTTGCTTTACATGCAGCTGAATTTAGTCTCAATTTTTGGATTGTCAGTATTTTGTAGTTAACAGTGAAATAACTCAGCAAACACAGAAGACAAAGTTTATTTGTAGTCCGAATAAAATGTATCTGGTTACTAAGTAAAAAACATAGGTATTTTCTCTTTCTGACTCTTCATTAGGAATGCCCTGTGAGAAGAGTTTTATCTGAATGTCACTGCATGGGCAATTCTAATTGCTAATAGAATTCATCAAACAATCTATTAGTGTAGTGACATTAAGTAATAATTAATAGACCATGTGACATGTGGCTGCATGAAGTGAAAATGATTAACCTGTGATACAGCAGGATGTGCCTGGAGAAGAACTGGCATATGATGTGACACTGTTCTTTCTCGTGTCATTGCAGTTTGGCCAGTCTCCACTCAAAAACAATGAGAATTCAAATCCAGAACCTGTTAATGTGACTGGTGCTTGGACTATATACCTGTTTCACTACACTGCAGCCTGAGGTTGACATGGCTGCTTGTTTTGGAGCTGATGTTAATGGATCCTTGTTTGGCCCCACACTGCCTGTTAAGAGGTGGCAAAATGTCAGGATTTGCTCTACTGATATATTAATTTTTTAATAAATTGTAAACTTTGTGTTATCTAGGCAGTGAGGTTACAGCTGTATCTGTGTGATAAGATTGTGACATAGTGTGTTCATCTGTGCATATGGAATATTGTTTGTGGTTAGCCAGTATTGAGAATCTTGCTGCTTCTAGGAGAAGAAATTGTGTGTGTGAGGGGGAAATAAATCAAGTATTTCATTGGTGCAGCCACTATACTTACAAATAACTGTAGATTTTTCCATTTTCTGGACCAAAACTGAGTTTTCTTTACAGAGGCAGCAGTTTCTGCCAAATGCTTTGTTTAAAAACCGCACCCTTTTAATCCCATTTGTGACTTTCTTCTCTGCCTGTATAGTGCTTCCCTGGTTTATGCTTTTTTGTATCCTTTGTTTCTCCCCTTCTCCTTGACTGACATGAATAAAAGAACATTTCAGGCAATCCCTCATCCCTGTTTTAGGAAGCAGTACTGAGAGGCCTTTTGCCAGCCTGGATTAAGTTTTGCCTTGGGCAGTCATTTCTTATGATACTTATGAGTGCAAGAAGCACGTAACTTTTTTTTTTTTTTTTAGTCAAGGTGAAAAATGCTTAGTAGAGCATTAACTTTCAAGTTGTTGAATTATACATAATAAAGCAGCTCTCAGAATGCTTTCCAGCACAGTAACAAACATGATATGTATATATAACTAAAAGAAGCCATATGGAATACAGGTAGTAGCAAAATTGGTGGCAAAACACTTAAGTATAATCAACATTTTCAATGAGTTTTTTGAAAGTGAGTATTTCTACAATGTATTGTATTTTTCATTTACTTATTTTGAAAATGTTCATGTTCTATATGGCAGGTTTTGATAAGGACAGAACCCAAAATAGAATTTCAGTATCACTTACTCAATTGTGGCTTTTAAAAGAGTTTAGAGGAAACTCTGGGTTTGGCTTTTTGTAAACCTGGGAGGACGTTTGTTATAGGAAGAAACTGAACACTCATTTTAACAACATTCTGTTGAGTAATGAAACTTGCCAGAGTTTTTGTGTTATTTCAGAGTATTTTGCACAGTTCTAATTAAATGATCCATTGTGATTGTGCAAACAAATAGGTTGTTTTAAGAGGGGGGGAAATTTAAACTGAAATACCCTTTAAGTGTATCTGATTACTTTCATGACCAGAATTCACTATTGCACTTTCTAACATAATACTGGAATAATATATTTTAAGCTTCTAAGATGAAAAAAATTCTCTGAAGCAGAGACCATGTTGGATGTAGAATATAGCAAACAACCTCAGAAGATGTTCAAGCTTGACCAGACCGATAAGTTCAGTTATAACTGTGGATCTTTCATTCTCAAAAAGACACTGACTGGTACAGACTGAAGCCATATGATTCAGTTAGGATGTCTGCTCTTGAGAATTATTCAGCTGCATAAGTCTTAGCAGTGATGGTGCCTGAGTCCATGTCTTAGAGTTAAGTCATAGTTCTCTGGCAATCACATAAAATAACTGTCTAGAAAATTATCTTCCAGCTGCATCTCAAGTGAGTTGATCTTTAGTGCATAGGGAGGAGCATGTCAGCATCCCTGTATCATGTGCGTAAAAGATATAACCCCAAAGCTGCAGAGGCCTCAACCTCAATTACTGTAGTGGGAGGTAAGCATTCCTAACCCTGAGCCTAGAAGCTACTGTAATTATAGAGTGTCAGAAATAAAATTAAAAAAAAAAAAAAAGGTGACAAGATCTGTTGTCCACTAAAGGAAATGCTTTGAGAACAACTTTCTGGAAGTTGGATACATGATTTTTTAAAAACAAAAGTCTCTAGGATGAAGAATCTGTTGTGGGGGAGGGAGGTGGGGGTGGTTGGGGCTGAAGGGTGGGCGGGGTGGGAAGTTGGAGAAGCATTAATTATATCTGCTTCCTCCCTGTTTAATATTACTTGCTTAGGGTTTCTGATTGGAACAGTAAATGCAGAAGAAACCTAACTATTTTCCCATTTCTTTGATTCAGTTACAATTTACCTAAAGGGCAACAAAGCCCTGTTGGCTGAAAAGATACTGACTGCTCTGCTTCTCTCTTCTTGAACTTTTGAAACTGAGAAACAAACATCAGTCTTAATAAATATGTTGATATTATTAAAAATAGCAACCCTCCATCTACCTACTTTCATAATATTAAGACAGTCAACTGTTCAGTGTTTAACAAAGTCAGAAGGTCTAAATTAAACTTATAACTCAGTCTGAAATTACTAAAATGATAAACGTGATTAATAGTACTAAAAAACTGTAGGTCTATTTGTAGAATTGTAATACATTGATCAGGTGAACAGAAGTCAGAAACTGGACAATCAGTCTATGAATGCTCAATTTCCTGACTTGACTGGAATTGGGAAGACATGATACTGCTGTTAGAGGAATCTTGGACAAGGTGAGGTTTGCTTTTAAAGACACTACAAATATTGCTGGGAAGTTGCCATTTATGGGTATTGAAGACAATGATTTTAAGTCAACAAGAATTCCAAGATGTTCTATTTAAGTCCCATATTGAAAAAGTTGTAAACTCTCCAAGGTAATGGTTGTGACAAAGACCCACTTGCACTGACTGGTTCCTTCCTGTAGTATGGACAGAAATGGTTGAGGACAGACTGTTGTTCTTTCAGTGGCAGAAAACTTTTGACCAGCGAGTGCTGCTCCATGGAGTGCCTTGGACCATGAGAGATCCCTGCTTAGCAGTTATATAAGTGTTTTTATGATTTTAGAATTCTGCATGTTCCTAAGAATTTCTAGTGGATATACAGAAAGGGTAACACAGCAGAAAGTTGCCTGAATGGTAAGTGATGTTCATCAAATTTTTTTCTTGTTTTCCCCTTACTTCCTTTCCTCTAATCTTCCTCTTAGGAGCTGTTGAAAAAGTGTTGTCTTTTTGTGCTATTTGTATTGTCAGACTTGGAAACTTTATTACCTCACAAACAAACATGACTTAGTGGCTCCTATGTGCTGTATGAACTGCTGATGTGTTTAGCTGGCTTCCTCTGGGGCATGTGGATATGTTACACTGCAGTTGTCACTGTTTACAGACAGTATTCACAGTAACTATGAATTCCTTGTAAACAGCCAGTACTTTGCCCTGGTATTACATACAAAATGATAGTCTTTTTGCAGCTGAGCCGATTGTGTAATTTCTAATACAACTAAACAAGCAGCAGCATGAAGACAACATTGCCTAAAACCAGGTGCTAGAACAAAACAAATGGTTTTATTCATTCTCCTATGTTTAATTAAAATTTCAGAAAATTCACACCCTGTCACTTTCTTTGGCCTTGTGAGTTGTTGGTACAGCATAGTCATTGTTTCCTTGTTAGTTTCTGGTACTTTAAGAACAGGTATCATCAGACTTAAGAATATATTTTGCAATGTTTATACAGGGGGTGGGGGGGGAAATAGGTACTTGTAATGAAGAGATCACTATCCCAAAGGCTTTTTCTCTTTTAAAGTCTCTCTCTGCATAATAGTGTTGGAAGTTGATTGATTCAGAGATTTTGAGCATTCTATTGCTGAAGAAAATTAGGGTTGGAGTGAGGGCTCTGTGCACAGAAGAATGATCTCTCTGAGTACCAATGATGAAGCAATGGATCTGAATGATGGAGTATTTTGAAGATTGGGCAGAATACAAAGGGATATTTTAAGTTCACCTTTCAGGAAACACCTAAGCTTCCAACTAATGTATAACAGGTAACAGTTGATCAGTAAGGCAATGAGTAAGTCAGTGGCTTATTACGCTTAGTGCAGTCCTGTAGAGACAGGATTCAGGAGAAGCTTTTGATCAATTTTCTAATCATAGCTGTGGTGGAAAAATTGCTAGCTGGAGAATCGGTGATCACTGCTAGGATTGGGGAAAGATCAGGGGCACTGCAGGGTACAGCCTAAACTTGTACTAGGAGGAGATATTTTAAAAGAATGACACATAATTCTTGCACACAATGTCCCTGTAAGAAATACAAGTCAAGTGCACCAATAAATGAAAGAAGGAAATGCCATGGAAGGCACTAAATCAAAAAGCAATTGATTGGAATATTCAGAGAGTTTAATTTCAATTACTGGAAGTTAGACAGTGGCATACTGCAAATGTCTGAGGTTTGGAAGGAGAGATTTGCAGCATTTATTGTTCAGACCTCTTCTGTACTTTCCAGGAAGGCTGTGATGAAGGAGCACAGCAGCTGACCCTCAGGGACATGGCCTTATTCCTCACTTTTGTGTAGTATTTATAGCTTCAGTGTTTGAAATAGTTTGACAGTTTAAAATTAGTTTAAAACTGAAGAATTAGGCCATTAAGTGCTAGATTTGGTGGGAATGGAAACTCTCTAGGAGCAAGGCTGTTCTCTGGTTAGCACTGAAGCTCTAAAATTATGAGGGCACTCAAAGTCTCAAAGTGCTGTAACTACCATTTCCATTTGCTTTTGTGGCTTGTACTGTACTGAATGCTTGTTAGGACTAAAACAATGACAGTCAAACTGCTGATAATTCCAGTGAAGTTACACATTTCTGTCATCTCTCGTACATTTTTCACTAATCATTTTCTTTGATTTCAGTTTTAACATTTTCCATTGAAATGGCAATTATTCATTGTCAGAACCCAGTCATTACTCTTGTCAAAAAGACATATGATGCATTAGCTTAAGGGCAATTGCTAATAACTACGGAGATGACATTTGGTTACATAGGATGGACGAGTCTACATATATCTTCATCAAGTGGTCAGGATTTGCACGTCCTGTAGTTTGCACTATTTGGGAATACTGCTGAACTAATAAAGCCAAACCAAAGCAAATTTTAGTTTGTCTTTGATATGATTTTGCTATAATTAACATCTGCTCTCTCCTGGTTTTGTTGAAGTCTCTTTATGTTTGTGTTTTATAACTGACTGAAGTGAGCTTGCTGAAGAGGGGTGGGAGAGCATTTTGTTGCCATATAGTCTCCCTAAGGATTTGTGAGGACAGAACTTTCTGATTACTGGGAGGCAGGAACCAAGTGATGTTTTCTTGCACCGTTTCATCATATGCAAAATATCCTTGGCTTTTCTTGACCCTGATATTCTTCCTGGTCATGTTATGCTTGCTTTCACTTGTTACCTCTCAAGAATGATTTGGAAGATGATAAAGCATTGTTTGTTTTGTTTCATTGCCACTGGACCTGGGTGCCAGATTTCAGATGCATTTGGGAATTCCATGTCATTTCTGGATCTTTGGAGCTTTAATAATCCAGTTCCACTATGCAGCTGAGAGGTGCCCTGGTGTTTTCTCTGTTGTAATGGGAAGAGTGGAAGTTAGTCAGCTGTGCATGAGGGAGGGGAATAAGTTACTGTAATTTTCCTATGAAGAGACAAATTCTTATGGCAAATATATTTATTTTTTTTTTAATACTGAAGTATGCAGTGTTCCTTGTGTCTTAACAGCTGACAGGCCTCCATTTTCTAAAGGAGTTTAACCTGGTATGTTTTGTGGATAAAGTTATGGCTACATTGAAGTCAGTGGCAGAACTCAGGAAAGCATGCCAATACAGATGCCTATGTTTGTTAATTCTACTTTCAATGACTAATATACAGACATTGTTAGCCATGTAATTTGCCTCTAATTCTGTGCAGTTTTGTCATTTTGTACCTCATTCAAAAAGGAGAAGGCAAACAATGCATGATTTTACGTTGTGAGTCTGACACAAGATTTCTATATTAGAATACCACAGAAGAGTGTTAAACATTGTGACATTTCAAGTCCAAGCTAGCAATGTACAATAAGACAATTAAATCTAATTGCCTGGGCAAGTTTTATCCATAACTTACCATTAAAGGTTCAGGGGACTTGGATAATGCTCTCTACCCTCTTTGTTCTGAAGGAATCCTCTGCCTATCAGTTTGTGCCTTTCTGAGTGAGGTGGTTTGGTTTTGTAATCTTTTGGGCATCTCCCTGTGCTGCCTTCACAAAGCACATCGCAGACCCCTCTGATTACTTAACAGTGTGTCATATTTTTATGTAGCTTCTTAATTCCTGGTAGTACCTGCCCAGGCCATGCTGTCCTTTGGCAGGTTCTGTCAGCCCTCACTTAGCCTTACTGTGTGGGTATAGTGCAGCATCATATCTTGTCTCTTTGAAGGGACTTCAGGGGTAGGTACAGACCATGCCTTCTTCTAAAATCATGTGATTGCTGACCAGTTCCTGCAATCACTTGCCTTCTGAAAGCAGTGTTCCTTATTTATACTTTTAGCTATCTAAGGTAATCTAGCTAACCTGGCATCTAAACATTTAAAATGTCCATTTTGGAGAGTAGCTGCTTTCAGCTGATAATCAGAGTCCTTTGCTAATTTTTAACACTGTTTTCCAAGTCATCATCCACATGGAAAAGACTGGTCCTCAGGTGTACACACTGAGAACCTAGTGGTAAAAAATCCCCATGGACAGCACTGTGGGTATACAGAATGATTTATTCCCAGCTGTTACTGCAATGCTTCCACCAGCAGGTTTCCCCCTCAGATGACCTTTAATTTGCATCAAGAATGTATAAATCTTTCATGAAAAAATCCCATGTGTGTGTCTTCTGCAACAAGACACAGAAGATGTGAAGACAGGTTGGCTGCAAAATTTGCACAGATACAGAGTTCCTAGAAATGCAAATATATATATGTATATATAATTTTCTTAAGATAGGAATGGGTAGTAAATTTTCCCTTTCTGCATCTACAGGAACTCTCTCACTTGCAACCAGGGCAATTAGAACAAACCCCAGAACTCAAACGCTGTCGCAGATTTTTTGTCCATATTAAGAATATTTTTTTTAATGAACAGAAACTGTAATTTATTGTAATGAAGCCATTTGAAAGCTGCGGGGCTGGCTTTCCAGCCAGTCCTTGCCCTGGGGGAGTTTTCCTGAACAGATGACTGTTGTTTTCATCTGGAACACTCATGTCCCACTTTGAGGTTTATTCAATCAATGGTACATTAATGAGATGCCACTTTGTTGTTGCCTTTTCTTGAAATCTATGATCATTAAAACTTGATTAACAAACCAGAAAAAGCTCTTATTTGTTGCAGTTCTTCTTAAAATTTTTTTGCCACTGGAAGTTGTTTCACAAAGAATGAAAACCCAGAGCTGGTCACTGAACAGGTATGGAGCCTCACAGTACCAGCAAGGAAATGAAATGGAAATCATAGGCTAGATGAGGTGAAAGTGCAGGTTTGCAACAAAGTAGAAAACAATTTTTCCAGCAACGTTTTCTGGCTCTGTCTGAAGATAATGAGTGCAATGATACCTTAACTTCAGTGGAAACAGAAGCAGACTCCAGAGAAGAGTGATGGGATCCATAATGTAAATCCCCCTGCTAATAACTGTTAAATACCTTTGGTATTGACTACAGAAGTACCAGCTGCATACACTCTTGGCTGGAAAAAGAGGGTTGGGGAGATATGAATATATGTGGGAACATCTGGTGTGGAAACTAATCAAACTGCACAAATTATTTTCTCTGTGTTATTTCTCGATTGTTGTTCTCTATGCCAGTAAAGGACAACAGGAGATGAGTGTCAAACCTCTTCAGGCAGTGCAGCAAATCCTCCTAAAAGGAAGAATCTTTTTCTTCCCCTGAGTTTCAAGTTATTTTTCTTGAAAATGAATCAATAGACCAACTTTTTTAGGAAAAGAAGCAGTTACTCTTCATAGAATGGGTATTTCCCCTCTCACTCCTGCCAGGAATGTACCCATGCTATGCCTGTGTATACAGGCAAAACCACTCTGGTAGTCATTTCTCTTCCTGTCTGAGAAGACATTCATGTTCCTCATGTTGTCTGCTGCACTCATATTCTGCTTTTGCAGTGGGAGTGGTTTCGTTCCTCTGGCAAAAAATCAAAGTAATATCAGAAGAAAAACTGCAGATATCCCAGAAATTCTTATTTCAGATTAGGTAGTTGTGTAGTTTTGAGCAAATTTTCATCTGCTGTAGTTCACTTAACCAAAGATCTGCATTATTTGTAACTGCGATTTGCTTTTACAATTCTGTACCAGTTTGTCTTATAAGAACATGATGCTGACACAACATCGCACCTAGTTAAGTGAAATAATTGTCTTGCATTGCTCAAGAGCTGTTTTGTATTTGCCTGAATTTTGCAGACATTAGTATGCTTGTGCATGTTCCGATGGTATGGAGGGTGGTTTGGTTCGGCAGAGTGTTATGTTCCTCATAGCCACGAGATGTCAGGCTGAGGAGCAGTCCTGGGGGTTAGAGCACTGCGAGTGTCTGTGTATATTTATCTAAATGAGTAAAAATTATGATGAAGGTAGCGATTAAAGCTTGGATTTTTGAAGATAGCTAAAGACGCTAAACAATCAGTTCTTTCCAAAGACTTTGGTACCCACTTTACCTAGAATTATTAAAACTCTGAGCCCTTCCTGTTTTGTGCTGAGACATGACTAGGGAGGAAGTCTGCACAGTGCCAAGTTCTGTCACTGAGTGCAAGGATTTGTAGTTTTTCCTGTTTTACTTTGGGTCAATGACCCCAGTGACATCAGCTGGGAGTGGAGATAGCTGAATAATGAGTCAGAAAACGCAACCAACATGTGATTCTAAGAAGGCTTTATAAATAGTACCCCCCACTTGATCAGCACTGTTCCAAAAAGTTTAGAAAGTTCTCAGGTGCGTTAGAAACGATCTGTTTTTTTCTAGATTGTGCGGGGAGGAGGGCAAGTTGTTGTTTGTTTTGGGGTGATTGTTTTTGAGTTTATGTAAGACTGGCTCCGTGGCTTTTTTAATTTAGCAGAGAAACATTAGGCAGGCAGGACTCACTAATCAGAACCTGACCTGCTCTTGGGAACAGTGGTGTGCAACAAAAAAAAGAATAAATTGTGGGGTAAATTAAGAATTGTCTACTTTAATGCATGATGCTTGTGATTTTTTTTTTTTCAAGTATATTTGTTTCTCCCTTTGATTTGCTAATAACCATCATTTCTGCTGTCCATGTTACTGACCCTTTCAATGGCCCTCTGTCCATGTGTTTGCTCTCCCTCCCCCCCGCCTCACCTCAGGCTGCTGGTGATCCCTGAGGTCCCTGGCTGATGGGGGTTGCAGTGGCTCCTCTGCACTGTACAGGCTCAGCCTCTGAGAAGTGCAGATTTGATTGCACAGATGGGCACCCCTTTCTTTCTCTGTTTTAATTAGTATGGGTAACTGGTCAAGGCACAGGCTCAGACTGACAGAGACATCAGTTTGTAAAACTGTCACAGACTGTATGCGCTCAGATTTTGCACAGAATTTGATTTTGCTACCATCATGGCTTTATGTGCTGCAGCTATCATTTTGGGTGGAAAAGACTCTTGTATTTAGTATTTCCAAGGTACATTGCTTTTTTCCCCCTGCAAAGTACCATATCAATGAAACATTCAGTTGATGAGGACTTCAGAATCTCTCTAAATCTTCTTTACTAAGAAGCAGATAATGGGCAGGAAAACATCCTTTAGCTGTGAAAAAGCTGTGAATAACGTCCATTTCCCTTGGAAAGTAATTTGCGAATGAGGAGGTGGGTAGTTACCTAAACACAGTTATTACTCAATGTATGTTCAGATAATATGCAAATACTTTCCTGTGTAACAGAATTGAAGTATTTGGAATGCCCTATAAAATCTTTGATTAGCAAATACTGTAAGTACATGAGCATGTATGTATATCCAGCCACATAATTCCAATGCATGTAAGTGTGTATTACTTAAATAATACACCTACAGTTGAGTCCAGCTTTGAAGATTGTCCTGCTTGTCTAAAGTTTATGCATTCAATTTCTTCCAGGTTTTGTAATTTTGCTCTTTAGACTTGAGCCTTTTTGTAGAAACTAATCTTTCTGTGTCTGAAAAATTCCTAGCCCAGTGTGACAAGATTCAAGGATATGTCAGTTAAAAGTAATTGAGGATAGGTGCTGTGTCTTGAACTGTATCTTCACATAATTTGAAGATATCCATGTGGTAAAGAAACTTGCACTGTAAGACAGATCATACAGAAAGAACAGCAGGAAAACTACAGGTAGACACACTGAAATCTTCCTATGTTGGTTAAAGTACAGACCCTGAATAGAATAGGAACTTCAAAGGTGTCGGAGATGGTCAGTCCCAACCTAGTGCAGAGTAGTGACTCATATTGATGAGTCATTACAATTTTTAGTGTAATTTATGAAACAGATGTGTAGGTCTTTGTGTCCTGTTGTAAATTAATGTGTTTTTGTCACTGAGGACTTACATGTGGTACTAACTGGTGAAGTGAGAGGGAATTTGAGACTCTTTGCTTCTCAAGCACTTTGGTAATTTTGCAATTTTGTTTCCTACTATTTCCTCCTCAGTGTCAGTCATGAAGCAGCTTGGGGGACACTGACCTCCAACACTAATCATTTGGTGTTGGTTCACAGCGTGTCTGTCTGGGTACTGGTTTCCTAATGGTACAGTAGCTAGTTCCTGTGTTGGCAAAGCTACAGAGAATATGAACAAAAGCAGCTCTTGATTTGAGTCATTTTATCTCAGGTCCATTTAGTTCACTTCATCGTGGAATCATGACAAATTGGGCTGGAAAAGGTGAAGGTTTCATATATCAACCTGACAACCTGAAACGTCTTTATTTATCTCGTGTTCTCCTGAACCCTTGCTGATTTTGTACTGCTGCATGCTTCTGTCTCTGTGCCTTCTCTCAGTGGATACCAAAGACATGTTAGAAAGGCTTTTACCAAGTTTTAAATGTTCCTATAAAGAAAATGATGCAGGTTTAACAGCATGTGCAGGTATTTGTAGAAAAGCAAATGTGTTTCCCTCTTGGCTGTTTAGTTGTCTGTAACAATAATGGCATAAATAAATAATGTTTCCATGGGAGAAAAGAGGAGGTGTTTATCAGATAGAATACATGCCAGTTAGGATAACTCTGAACAAAATATTGACATGGATTAAACAGGAAAACATGCTGCTGGCAAACAAATTGTTGGTGAAAACAGCTTCAGCTAGGGAGTTCCTTTCTCTGTTGGATAGAAGTGGTGTCTGCTATACAGACCAGCTTCTAAAATTAAGGTATTTGTCACCAGAACTGCTGGGTCTGTGGAAACATTCAAATGAGAATAATTTAAATGCTGCAATAGAATAATGCACAATAAATAGTACATGGAACTGTACAAATGCTGCAGATTATAGTAGGATCAGAGAGATAATGCCTAAGGGATTACTTTTTCCTTTCCTGAAATTATTTTTCAATCTAATTTAAAACCTAGTTCTGTACTGTTGAAATCAAGGTGAGGCTTTCCTTTGCATTTAGTGGCTTCTGAAGTAGGTTGTTAACAAATGCAAAACTGGTCAGTCCTTGGAGAATGAATCCTAATTGTCAACAGAATAGAAGCACCATATACGTAGTTCTGTGTTTTCTCATACTGTTTTGTAAGTCTGTCTGCTCCTTCTCTGAGGCCTGGTTTTGAGATATGTAAGGCTCATCTTCTTTCCACTTTCCCTTGGCTTCTTTTGCTAAGACTGACAGCTGGGGGGAAAAAACCCACACTTTTTGGTTATCAATATGCAGATCTCCATTAACAGCTGTTCTAAGACTGTTGACTAATTGCCACACAAGAGTTACCACTCAGAAACTTAAGCCTGCAGAAATAACGACAAAGTCATGCCTGTCTTCATTTGTTTGCTTCTTTGGGTTTTGTGGTTTGTTTTTTAGAGTAGTAGAGGGCTGGATGACCAAGAGCATGCAGCTCACAAGTGATGCTGCCTCAGAGCAATCCTACCTCTTCTTAGCCACTGTAAGCCATTTGAGGAATATAATGTTGCCATTAGATACGGAAGACAAAAATACACTAACAGGGACTTTGGTGTTATTAAAGTACACACTCCAAGTTCAGCATTTGCTTACACTTTTTTTTAAATATGATTGCTATTCTGAACTGACTTCTAATTTTGTCTTTGACATCTGTTACAGGAATTTTACATTTGCAGTTTTTTGTCTCCCCTCGTAGAGACATTTTTTTGCTTGAAGCTTGGCACATTTTTAATACCAGTAAATGGCCCTAATAATGTGAAAATGGAAAGCATGTAAAAATTCCTACTACAGAATCAAACTGATTATGATTATCTGGTTATTGTTTATGTACTTTGTCAGTCCACTGCACATAGTTCAAAATACAGGAAAAAATTTGATATTTAATAAAAAGTATGCTTATTGGTTAAATTGTTATATATTTGAAGAACAGAAGAAAGAAAAAAGTGGCAAGACAATTTTTGAAAGCATTAGAAGAAAATAGACATTGTAGATAGCTGAACTCTGAAGAATGTAAGTACATTCAGTCATTTGTTCTCTATTGGCTTGAGGGTAATCTCTGCCATATTACAATATAGTGATTTATGGACTAATTAGTTGTAAAAAACAAAAATATTTAGAGAAAATGTTTGTCTCAAGGAGCCAGTAAGCCAACTAAACAATAGGAAAATGAATTTTGTGTATTAAAAAATTAAATTCAATATATATTTATGAGTCTATTCAAAGTGTAGTCTTTTTGCTACCAGATTTCCAATAACCAGAAATATCTATGTATCAAAACCTAATTGAGTCAGTATCTAGACATTTATAGAAGAAATTAAACGCCTAAGCTATAAGCATTTCAAGCTATAAAATATATTAATAAAGTAATCATATTATAATTATGTGAGCTTTCATATATTCAGTTAAAAAAAAAAATCAGACAAGGAGGGCAAGAAAACCCCCATAACAGCCTCTTTGTTTGGGAAGAGAATTTTAGTGTTCTAATTTTTTTTTCCTATATGCATGTCTTTTTATTAATTTGTCAGACTGTTAAAATCCTTCCAGTTACTTTGACTCATATATAACATCCCTTCAAAAACAGTAGTTGTGGTTTCCTTCTATCCTTGAACTGAGGTGCTAGAGAGAAAAACCCAAAGCAGCAAAATCACGTGTGAGTTAAATACCACAACACTGAAACTCCAATGTTTTTGGAGGTGTAATGTAAAATGAGATAATCTGAAATAAGTGGGTGGCAAATGCATGCAGATAGAAGACTATTTAACATCAGATTTGTGTAATTTGGATGGAGTAGGGAACTGTAGGTCTCAGTACGTATTGCTGTGGGTGAGGTGTCAGAATTAATCTCTTTCTGTAATTGACTTTTAAGTCTCTCAACATCTTCAGGCTTCAGTCTCTATGAATAAAATGGAAATAGCATGCTTGCCTGCTTTGCAGCAGTGTCATGAGGCTAACCTCAGTACAATCTGGGAGATACTTTGATGCTGGATATTGTCAGCGAATGAGAAAGCTGTCAGATAGTTGTTCACCACTGAATCTACATAGTTTAGTCATCATTCCTTACATCCTACTCAATGAGAGAATTGTGAAGGTAGTTGTGACTCTCTACCAGATCTAGGAAGTCAAAAGAGCACTGCCAAGGCTAATTCTTAGGTACCAATCCACCTCCTTTTTGCCCATGGGAGATCTCTAGAGCAAAGTAATATAATTTAGAAGGGCATAGAAAAAACTGACATGAGGGAAGAAAGCAAGCTGAAGAAAGCAATATAATGTAAGTAACTACCAGAGTGTTCTACATGCCCATTCTTCCACCCTACTGAGCAACAGTAATTAGAGGTAAGAGCTGTTAACTAGACATGCATTGAACGAGTCAGTGTAGCCATCCAGAGCCTAGTTCAGTCCCTTGTGGAACATGGTGACTGCAGATGCCAGTAGGTGGCCTGGAGGGCAACTATTTGTTTTTGAACACATTTCATTGTCTGTGTCTAAGAATTACATGTAATGATTTTGGAGGTGTGTGGTGAAGAGCAGATGTAACTGTGAGCCTTGTGCACATCTTGGCAAAGGGGTTCATCTTGCACAGCACTTGCTCTGCTTTGGATGTGTTGAAAAGCATCTGCTTCATGAACATCTTGACTAGATAGCCAGACTGGTGCTGCAAAGTACACAGCTGGAGCCAAGGACAAAGCAGAGGTGGTGCTGACAGGCCTAGGCTCTTCCAGCAGGTAAGTGAGCAGTGTCTCACCTAGACAGGAAGTGAAGTCCTCAAGCAAAGATTGTTTTCTCTGTGCAAGGCTCAAGTCCTGCAATTTCAAAATCGGAGATGACAATGCCAAATTCTTTGCCTACAGATCTATGAGAAATGTTTTCTCTTTCTTTTCATTCTCCCAGAATTGCGTTTTCCCCAAATATTATAAGCCTTGATAAAAGTGTATTTCACCCCCTGCTCCCCCCTTCAGATTGCAATACCTTTCACGCACATTTCTCTTTGGGAGTAAGGTAAATTTTGTGTCTGATTGGTAGTGAGAACTTCTAACTTCTCCTAAAGTACAGCTGAAGACTTTGCTTTAATATTTGAATTCCATTTCCCATGAATGCTTTTTAGCTCTATTAGATGAGCAAATCTCAACTTAAAAATGTGATTGGTATTGTGTTTTAGCTTACTGGTTTTTAGCATGTGTGCCAGCTTTGAGATGGACATGTATTTAGGAGGACTGTTTTGCAGGAAGAGTGTAATAGACTTATTATGCATAAGGTCAGTAAAACAAGGAAAAAGCAAACAAATTAATATTAATAAATAATAAACGAAGGTATTTTACTGCTTGACATCTGAATTTATTAGTGCATTTTTATATTTACATTAAATTCACTTGCCATTAAAATGATGAATATTAAACTTTAGGAAATAATTTATGAGATCCCATGATAGGTAAAAACATGGTTGCTATCTTGAGTTTATAATCTACTATATGTTAATAATTCTCATTAAAATACCAATATACTAATACTATCTTCTTTATGACCTTGGAGTTCATAACCCCTAATAAAGTTAAGATAGAATGAAGTAAGAATTGTTATCTGTTCAGGCAAGGAATACATCATTTGTGATACATCTGTTTGTCCTGCATGTCACTTATGAGTACAAATTTGGCTTGATTCTCATTGTAAAATGAGGAAGTGTGAAGTAGCATTCTCTAGTTAGTAATACTGGTTATGCATAATATTATATAATATGTATGCTAACACTATACCTAGCAGTAGTTAGTTATAACCAAAACTACTAAAAAGTTTTCAATATTCTCGTAGTGTAACACTTTTCATATTCAATGTGCTGTGGAGCTGGAGTGTGTTGAACTTGTTCCTTGCCTTTGCTTTATGGTTGTTTCAGGCAACTCCATTTACGTCCCTGGGTCAGAGTTTCTTCACCTCTATCAAAAGTTATCTGAAGTATCTGAACACTTATAGGACATAGACAAGAACAGTCTAGCCCTATTATCTCTTCTTTGAGAAGAGATCCTCTTTTGCAAGGATCTTTTGCAAGTTGTTTGACTGTCATAAGAATCTTACAAGAATGACTTTGCCTTGTATTTTACTTAGAGAAAGCACCTACTTTTTTTTTTCATTCAATATGTTTACAGAATTTAGTCATAGAGCCTTTGAAGGAGATTTCTTGGTACTGTGAATTGCAAACAACTCATATAGGCAGCAGCCACTAATTTCGCATCTACCGTTATTTGCAGGTGCAAAGTGAACCATGTTCCCCATAGGTGTTCAAGGCTTGAAATGTTTTCATTTACATATTCAGGTAACATTGAATACAGCCACTGAGAGATGTGAAAGCATCAGCTGCGTTAAGGCTTTCTTGAAATCAGGGAACTTAAAATATGAGTTGCACAAAATGTCAGAGTAAGACCCTCACTGATCTGCACCTCATAACGTATTTTTACTCGTTTTGTGGGGGAGTGGTATTACAATTCTGAATGAAGAGAATGCATTAATCTCGAATCAACTGATATCCCAACCAGAAAAATTTATTTAAAAAATCCATTCATGCTATAGAGCTGAATCATAAATCAGAGATTTTTTTTTTCTTCTTTTCTAGATTTGTACTGATCTTTACAATACTTGTGAGAATCCAGCACTTCCTATTTATAATTCTGAGGCATCCAGTTTAGAGACAATTTTGCTTCAGTGCTTGGATGTGTATGTATATATTCTAGTTTTTGCACTTAGGTGTAGGACTTCTCAAGTCCATTTCATCTCTTTCAATGCCCCAAATAGTACTACTTTTTGAAGAAAAGTACTTTGTCATGAGCCTTGAACTGTAAAGGCTGCTACTGTATAGGATTGAACTGATGTCATTCATGAGAGGTTATGTTAGGATGTATACATTTTATAATTAGTAGTTATTTGTTCTTGGATGTCACAAATACCCGCACAGAGTACTCAAGTGAAAATTGGATTATGTGAGAATCAGAAAATACCTGTCCAAACAGTCTCATTTTCTCATAATAAGCAAGAATAGCCCCAAAACCTACCTCTGACCTTCTTTTCCCAGAATACACTGTTATTACTTCAGTTTCTCACCAATGGCTTGCTTCTTGTCACTGGAAATAGCGTTTTTGTACTACAATAGACTTAAGCATGTGTACAGCAACTCCATCAGGCAGCACTGTGTAAGAAGCAGGTGTCTTATCAACTGTAAATGGAATGTGCTCATCTGGAAACACAGATGCAAAGGTTTTGATGGGGGAGCGATGTCTGGGTATATCTCCAGGTAAGACATGGTTGCCCTGCCGAAAGTTGCAGGACAAATGCCATCCTGTGGTGACTTCTGTAGGTAGGCCATCACTTCAGCTGTCTGACTGCTATGGCATTCTGATTCAGTGCCCTTTTTTATCCCAGTCCTTTTCAGAGTTAAGCATTAGCTAGCAATGTATGCAACAATTCAAGCCTTTACAATCTGTTGAGGTCTAGATTGTATAACATTAGTCTTCTCTGTACTCTTTGAGGCTGTAAAATGTCTCAAGCAGTATTTTATTGTCTATATGTTTGTATCTGTATAGATAATGATGGCCAGAAAAACAATAAAGGGAAACATATGCTTTGTACTGGAATTTTATCTATTGCATATGGTGGCAAAAATGGTGCCTTGGTGAACATACGGCACTGGTGATGGACTTTCATTAAATGAAATGCACCATATGGTGCCAAATGCTGCTGTTCTACTTGTTTGTTTTGCATATACTTACATCCTCTGCTTTCTGATACTGTATGAGGTGGGAAAGCTATTAAATTGGTTAATACAAAATTTCTGATTTAGAATACTAGATCTGCATGTTATTGAATAAATGCTTGCATCATAAATAATTAAACTGATGAAAGATTGACTGATTATGTCTTAATATTTACATCTGTAACTTTGAATTTGCAAGGACAAACTTGAAGGCTATGCTGAAGGTTCCCTGAAAATCTGGTCTTGCATATTCTATGAGAAGTATTACTCACACTTCTCACAGGTGAATAAACTGCATGCATGGATGGATCTAGTTAATTCAGTGGTTTAATAAACCTAGAATCCCAATGAGGTTATAACAAATCCCCCCAAAGTCTTGGAGTTACAAGAAAGATGTACAAAATAATATGTAAGCAGAAGAACTCTCTGAACTTGAGGAGTCTTTACGCGTTATTTTTTTTCGTTCTGTGCGCTACATGAAATGACTTCTCACTTGTGGCTCAGTCATGACCAATTATTATTTGAAGGTAATATCTGGGGTCAACTTGCATCTGACTAAATTTTTTTTTTCTCCATTTGAGTAGTTTGTTTTTGAAACAATTAGGTAGCACTAAGATAGATGCCTCTCTCGATTTTCCTGCGAGAAAGATGACTAGAGAGAAAAGTTCTGCAGTTACCTTGTCAGGGAGCGGCACCTTAGCATAAGCTGCCTCATTTTCAGATGTTAAACACATGTGGATCCTGGATCAGAAGCAATTCTCTGGTTAGGAGCACAGGAATTTACCAGCTGACAAGGACTGACTGACATAGCAAAGCAACTGCAACTAAGATAACTGAATCAATCTAATGATGAATGGTAGTTTTAAAGTCACTGTACTCTGCTGGAATCTGGACAACTAAGCAATGTGAAGTCTGGTCAGTTCCTGGATGCTAAACCTTCCAGGAAAGAAATACCATACAGAAAATGATAGTTTTACAGTAAGTTACTTTGCTGTGTTTTGATACAGACCCAAAATCCTACGTTAGTGAATGTGTTGCCCTTTTTCAGTATCATGAATGTGCTATTATTTTACAGGCATTTACAGGAGAGTATACCCACTCCAAGAAACCTAAATATGTTGGAAGAGGTCTATATTTTCAGGTAAAAAAAAAAAAAAGCAGATGCTGCAACTACATGTTATGAAGAGATTAATGAAAATGAATCTGTTCTTCACCGCTTCTGAAATGGGGAACAAATTCTGCCTTCAGTTTACACTGAGTTAAATAAAAAAATGCAGGTAAAGCAATGCGGAATGATGTACATATCTCCCAAAGATGCATATGTAATTTTAGAAATATACTTGGAATACAGTAACAGAACCTGTTACTCAAAATTTTCAATTAGTAAAGTTCTGTGGAGTTCAGAGGAAAAAATAATGAAGCTGAAGCAAAGGATAGTCGATAAGAATTTCCCACTGAATGTATAAAACTTAATTTTATTAATAGGTGAAAGGATAAAATGCACAAAATGGTAGCTAAGTATGTGGAAAGCCATATACTCTGCCCTGGTTTAGAAGATCATAAGTATATGAAATTGGAATGCATCTGAATTGATTGTGATCTTCTATTCATTACCTGTCAGCACTGCTGGCAGAATCCCTTCTAGCCAAATGTGCACAACACACTTACTTAGCACTTTGACAAAGCCTTGAATTTGCAATGACAAAGCGCATATTTTCCAATAATTACACAACCTGAACTTGGTCTGTGCTAATAAGCTTTAAGAAAACTTAAATTCCCCATTTTAATATCAAAAAAATACACTTACTTATAGGTAATCTCTGGCTCTGTATGTCACCTGTATTAGGATTTATAATCCTCATTGAGTCTGCTCAATATAACTTTCTGTTAATTGTCATGAACACATTTCTAAAACATACCTTCATTCTCATGTAGGCAATGACTGGTACCCAGCCAAGCTCTTAATTTATCTGTGCCTTTATGCAGTCCACAAAAGAGAGTGGCAGAGTGAGCAGCAAACATTTTACATGATAAAGGGTCAAGGCAACAGCCTGAAAATGCACCAGCTTGTTGTCATCAGTTTCTTCACAGGATTCTTTTAGAGTCCTATTTCTTTTTAGAAAGGAAGACCTGGTTTCCCCACTCACTTCTGGAGGATGGGTACTGTCCTGCAAACTTGCTCCTTCAGCAGAGAGGTTGTCCAAGAAGGCAGTACCCTGAATTCTGGGCTCTTCACCATTTGGGAGAGGCAGTCAGGTAGAATGTATTTCTCTCAGAAATTTTTCTTTTGCTGATTGTTTTCCTCACCAGGCTATTATGTTGGAAAAATATTTATAACCATTATTATGAAAATTGCCAGGAAGTAAATTCTCAATCTTGCTACCTTTTGATTTTATTTTTTTCCCCCAGGACTTTGAAACAGTGCTGTGGTTTTGGCTTGCTTCTCTATTCTTGCTATCCTTTTCTGTCACACTCCATAATTGGCCTAATAAAAGGCAGAAACAAGAATTTATTACACCTTGGGCCATATTTGAAATAAACTTTATTTGCTGGAACAGCATTTTTTATCTACTCACTGCTGTATAGTTTGACATTCCTTCTAAATATTAAATTTGATTTTATTAAAAGTTAAATCTTGGTAATTTTTTTGTGATTGCTGCTGTTTTTGCAGTTTCTTAAGCAGACAGGTACATATACAAACACATCATTTTAATGAAGCTTTTGGAGAAACAGTATAAGCTGTGGCTATATCTACTTCATTACTGCCATAGCACCCACAAAAAACGATATAAATTAAAGACTAACTTCTGTGATACCTTGTAATCCGGTCTTGGAATAATGCCTGTGATTGGGAGAACCAAGATGAAAGCTTCCTCGAGTAAATGGTGTCCTTTACATTTAAAGTTGCTTGCAAGAGTATGACAGTAATAATACAGCCAGGTTAGTTTGTTGTGATGTAACTTCCAGTTTTGAATCCGTGTTTCTTCCAGATATTTGGTGTTAAAATTGTTTTNAATACCAATACATCATCCTGGAACTGTTTATGCAGGAATTTTTATTCTTTGAAATCTTTCAGTGTTAAAGCAACAAGAAAACATTTATAATGTCCTTTGGTGGAATCTTATTACACTTCTTATATATGTAAACTGATATTCTTTGATGCCAGCACGTTGCCCATACAGAGAAATCTCTGCACAATTAAATGAAAGGAAAAAGAAAAGGACTAAATAAAAAGTAATATTTTTTTCCTAGCTGATTAGAATTAAATACATTAATAAATTGTCTGGTAACACAAATAGGCAATAATACAAAAAATCTACATTGTACATTATCTCAAGAAAAATAACTTCATTTGAATACAAAAGGATAAATACACTTTTTGTCCTATAGCCACTCTTGTACAGTAGGTGAACACAGCATCTTACTGATGCAGTGCTTCTAAGGTATACAAGGATATGACTGGCTTGATTTTTATTGAGGGGGCTGTTACACATGTGCATCACTAACATCAGACAAAGAAATCTTTCAACCAACAAGGGTTACAGAGCAACGTTCACTAAAGCACAAGTTGGGAAGGATTTGGGGACTGAAGCAGGCCAATATGGCAGCTTTTACAGATTTCCTTATACCCACAATGCACTGACAGCAAAGAATGCCTTTATTTGGTCGGTCCACACACTGGGCAGAGGTACAGTAGCGCACCATATAGAGCAGTGAATGTTTAAATTCTCTTCCCATTCTGGTGACTGTCAAAGCCACTTCAGTCCCGTGTAAGCTTTGCAGCCAGCACTGATTGATTTGGGAGAACAGGCAGCTGCCAATGTGTCTCAAGTCAGAGGTGAACAGTCTTGACTCAGAGCCCTGTCCATAACTGATTGATATGGCTTAGTTCAGTTAGGCCTTCTTAGTTTGTATGTGGTTATTTTTTTTTTCTTCTAGTTTCCTTTTTAGATTTCGGCAGCAAATGCTTGGATGTTGTCCTGTTTTCATGTGACACATTCATTTGAAGCAGTCTGAGAGTGATGCTGTGCAGCACATGGAGCCTACCATGTGCAGAGTCCCGCTGCTCCCAGAAGAGCAGTCAGCACTAAGAGGGGCCCGTGTGCCCTTGCCCCCTGGCCCGAGTTCTGGCTGCAGCCTCCTGGGGCCCTTTCACACTTGAGCTTCTCACAGAAAATGCCAGTGTAGCCCGGAGGGCACTGGCACCGCATGTTGTTGATGCACGTTCCTCCGTTCTGGCAATGCTGTAGCTCATTGTCACATACATTTGCTGCAAGACAGCAGGGGAGGGAGGGAAAGAAAAGCAGAGTAAATATAAGTGCAACTACAGGGGAAACTGCACTAAACCAGAATTAAAGCCCTCCCTCCTCTTCCTGAGACACATAAACAGGGGACATGCTTTTTCAAACAGTTGAACTTTGAGGTTTTTAGTTTATTGGATTTTTTTTTTTTGGTAAGGCTCTAGTACTGGAGAACCATCTCATCCGCTTAAGACCACCATTATAGGAATGATTAATAACAAAATAATAAGAGTACATTCCTTGTGCTAATGTCTGCATCTTTATAGTTATTACTAAACTGGAACTGTAGATGGGTGTATTATTGTTTGAAAGGGACAACATATCTAGAGCTTTTGGAAACCATGCACAGTGGTTAAAAAAGCAATATGACTTTGCAGAAGTAAAAATCTGGATGAGAAGGCAAGGTTTCATAATCAAGAACTGCATGTGCTAATGATCTGAAAAAATTATGAAAAAAATAGAAGGCAAGCACAGGCAGGAAATTCAGCATGCTGTTGGATAGGGGTTATATGGTATATACACCTGGAAAAAAAGATAATGTTATTTCCATTATAGATTAAGTATTTCATCTTAATTAAATTTGCTACTTTGGCACACGGCATCTTAAAACTAACTTAGATATTGTAACCTGATAACTTCAGAAATCAGATTTGACAAAGGAGACAAAATAATACAGGCAAAAGTTTTAGAGCTGCATAATATTATTGTATTTGAAAACTTGACAGCTTTACTTTGTGTTACTTAATTGAAGTATTTAATAGGTAAAAATGCAGAGGTATGAGGAGCATGCTAATTAAATGTATCACTCTGTGTTTTATTCTGGATGATATCACTAGAATTTGTGTTGGATTAAGCTCTGCCTTCCATAGGAGAGGTAGTTTTAGTAAGGACCTTAAACCCATGATCTAGGTACAATGTAACAGTAAAAATTTTAACTCAGAGAATTAGGGAAAAGATTATCTGGTTTAGAAGCAGACTGAACATTATACGTTGTTTATGTATACCTGAGCCTGAAAATGTTTCAGAATAGGGAAAATAGTTAACTTCACTTTAAATGTTACTGTATATTGCTACAAAAAGTATAGTTTTACAAATATTTACTTATTTTTAAAAGCAACCCAAATATCACAAGAACTACAGTTGCAATAGGCCAGATTTTTAAGTGATGCAATTCCACATAAATCTGTACCGTTTTAGTGCACCAGTAACCTGGTGATCTTATCTGTCCTGACTTGCTTTCAGAAAAATAATTTTCTCACTCTATAAGGGCTCTCTGACAAATGCTTTCTCATGTTCTGCATCCAAGTGGGACAAATAATAATGCAGTGTGTTAGAAACCTGTAGATGCAATTGAAACAGAACAGTTAAATCATTATTTTTGTAGTGATTTCTTTAGCAATCAAAGATTTTTACTAAGAGCTATGGATTTAATATTGTTGTCTAATTTCTGAGTTCTAATAGAAAAATTTGGATATAAAGGTACAACAAAGAATATGTTGATGACCCTTTGTCTGAATTTTAATGTTCTATACAGGCATTACAAAGAATAGCATTTCTCCTATGTATAAGAAACAGTAAGTCATCACTAAATAAATGTGATGAGATTAACAACCAGAAAATATAATGGTAACAGGCAGAAAAAATGAACTGTATTTTAAAAGTCAATATTTGCATCACAACTCTTGTAACATCTTTGATGTTGACTTTATTATTCATATTGTATATATTTAGCTATCTCAATATGCAAAATCTAAGTACTTTATCTGATGGTACAGCTACTGTATCTGCATGTTCTAGACTACTCACTGCTGGGATACTTCCTACAGTTCAGGCAATGAAAATGGTGAAATATCTGTCCTTTCAACAGAGACCATTGTTTGCCCTGACTAAGTGGGGCTCAATAGTTCATTAAATCCCACTTAAACAGCAGATGAGATGTTTCATACTTTTTGCCTGGAATAATTTATCCAAATTTTCCCAAGTATTAGGTAAACAATATTTAATATTTTATTTATTATAAACCAAATACCTTCCATATTTTAAAACTTACTTTGGTGACTATAGCCTGTTATTCAAGGAGGCCCTCAGCCCAGATGGGGTCTGTAGTTACAGGCTACTGAAGTGGTGTTCTGCTCCATGCTGGCTTTTTTTGCCTGACACACTGATATGGGCTGCTTGGAAATGCCTCTAAACATTTCTGTCTCCAAAATTCTGGATGCAACATTATAGACACCGATTTCTAAATCAGATTGTTTCTTTTCAATTTTAAACTGTACTTAATGAAGCAATGGATCAACAGCTTGATCTTTTTTCTCACATGCTTTTAAATGTTTGCCCATAGAAACACATTAAAGTAAACCATGTAGATTTTACAGTTCTCAGCAAACTACTGTGCAGCTGAAAATTCTGGAATGACTAATCTTGCCTTGTCACAGCTTTCTTTTTCTTAACTTTATCCTTGTATCTCTCCTGCACATGCACATGTATGCACATATATGTATCAAGTAGATGGCCACTGTGATTTGGAAGTCAAATGAAACAATTTGAAAAAATCTATGAAATCCTTTTTTTTTTTTCCCCAGTTTTGTTTGAATTTTGTCTAACTCTAATACCATTTTCACCTTCCTTGAAAGGACGATTATGATTACTTTTAAAACTTTAATCATGTTTATCCAGTTTAGGAATTGGATTAGCTACAGATGAGTGTAGCACATCAACAGCACAAAGGCAAGTACTTTCACTGGAACTTAAAACAAAATTGCTTTAAAAGTAGTCAATATCCTGCCAAGACCAAAGCAAAGCCGGTATATTAGTTGTTATGAAAGTTAACAATGTTTTTATCTGAACACAGTGTTTTTCTAGAATACATGTTTTAACATGTTTTATTTCAGAAGAGTCTCTAGGCAGAGAAGGCAGTGACCTGGGAGCTTGTTTCCTCAAGCAGCAGAAGCAACTAGCCTGCCAATCCAGAGCTTTTCTGCCTGTTTTACCCCTTCTACCTTACACCCCCTGCCCCTTCTTATGCTCCAGGCAGTGAAATGTTGCCTCCACTGCAGAGACTGTTGAACGAGCTCTGCTTTATCTTGGTCATCACAAGTAATACAAATTAAGATGAGTCTGAACTCATCTGAATGGCATCACACATCAAGTTCTGATCAAAGAACAAAACACAGAAAAGTGAGGCAAATATAAGACCTAATTCTGAAGTCATCACATATGACTAGTAAGACCTTTGTGTCTGAACCTAGCTGTGAGTTTGCTGGCAGATCTTCATTAATTAGAAGACAGGATATCACACTAGTCACTTGAAAAACAAAATAGAGATATCTGATTTGCTTTGGAGAGTTTTGCAGACCTTTTGGGGGGATAGGTCTGAGCACAATCTACATCTCTGTGCTACTGTAGGAAGTGTAATATTTAAAGCAAAATAAAAGAAATTGGTTTTAAGTTATTTTCATAATTCATCAATTTACAATGTAACTATGGTCTGATTGTGGGATCCTTAAAACACTACAGAAAGGAGACAGAAAAAAGGCACATGTAGAAACGGATTGCCATTTCAGTGGCTATTTGAAACCTTTCTGTCCTTGGGGCTACCTCCCCCTCCCTGTTCCCCCTCAAACTCCTGCCATTAATAAGAGATATGAAACTTTTTTCTTTTTTTGATAAAACCTCTATGAATATGATGAAAGATGCCTTGACACAAGTCAAAAGAAAAGGACATATTCAAAAGAACAATTTTTTTGAGCTGGGATAGGTGATGTTCAATTTCGGCATAAAAATCTGGATTTATGATGAAATTTTCATTGTTTGTGGGAAGAGCATAAAGATAATTAATGACAAAGTCGCATAAAGGAAACTTTTTATTAGAGGTCCTTGCTTATTTTCTTGAATTCTGAAGACTTTAATTTCAGTCAAGGTTTTCTATGTTCTCTTCCATCACTATTTTTCTTCAGTGTGCTCTTTGTGGCATCATTTGCTACAGCTTTCTCTCTTTTGAAAACCATTACTAAACCATTACTTCACTTTTCTCCTTTTTTTTTTTTTTCTCAGATCATGGATATTATAGTTCCTGGACAGGTTGATGGGATGATGCTTCTGAATATAATACACAACATTTTTGGTCTGTTCTAAAGCACTGATGACGAGCTTTGACCCAACTTGTGCTGCAGTGAATTTTCCATACTGTTTGTAGGTGGTTTTTGTGACTGCTCCCACTGAAATGAGTTTTGACCTTCGATTCCACCCATTGTTTGTAACTTTGAGCGTGTGCAGGTCTTGTGGCTGAAGAAATTATTCGTGGTTGTTTTTTTTTTCTCTAATGCCTCTGTTTCCCAGGTACTTCTTTAGTAAAGGCTGTTACTTGAACTCCTGTATGAGGAAGTTTTTAGCACACATGCTATCAGAATGTTCTGCCTCTGAATAAGTGAGTAAAAACCCAAGCATTGTGAAATCTATGTTTTCAGTAATGAGGTTCTTAGGTAGGTTCAATATGTGCAGTGGTTGTCTATATATAGAGAGCTGTGAACAGCACATTGAAATGCCATGAAAAGATTAGGCTTCATCTCGTTACATAAATAAGTTCAGTAAATTCAGGCCAAGGACAAGCGATTTCTTGTTGAATGCAGAATTAGCTCCTACAAATGCTATGAAGAACCTGTAACTAACATGCAATATTCTCTAAAAATGTGATAATTTAATAAATGATAAAAACAATCACAGAATGTAAAGGAAATTGCACTGAATGAAGAAACTTGTATGTACACCTAGTAAGAGTAGGATCTATACATACATTTAGCAAATGTGTGCAAGACAACTTCTGGCATTGTGAAAGTATATGTAATGTTTTTCCCACAATTTATCAAATAGCCAATAATGGCATCAGGGTATGCAAAACACGTTAGTCTCATTCAAATGCAAAGGTGTAAAACTGTTTTCACTTGTGTCCAGTTACACTTTCCAGTTGAAGGTAAGTGATAGCAAGCTAAATATTTGCAAATTGCAGTAGTTAGCAACAACAAAGTATTTCCATTATTTGGAAACAATCCTAAAACACAGTATGTACTTGTTATGTGCTGAAGATGTCTGCGTGGAGTTCCACTGGCTCAAGAAATTTCACCCATTTATAGTATATATTAGGACAGAGGATGTAAGGGCATGGGGGAAAACTTAAAAGTAGTCAGGATTTCTCTGAAAGGCTACAGCTATTGATATTACAGTTAGTGTTGCACAGCACATGCCAAAACTTCAAGTTTTTACAAGTGAAGTATCATATTTGTTTGAATAACCCCTGGGTAATACTGGATTGAAGATTTTGTCACTGAGATTTCTCCCCTTTCTTGTCTGCCAATGAGAAGCAACGTTAGATTATTATAAGAATTTAATTTATTGTGACCATTTACATTACTGCCAAATGGCTTTAAAACGTTTTGCTACCATGAATACAGGTGTCAGTGTTGACCAGCCTTCTTCAGTGTTTTTAATCCACAAACAAACCTGATATGAAAAACAGCTATTGTTTTTTTAAATGAGTTTATTAATAATAATGTCTTTGTTTGGAAGTGACACTAATCCAGTATTTGCTGTAGTAGTATAGCTATCTTAGGATTCTGTCAAATCAAGATAAGGTAGATGCTTTGATAGCATGAAAACTGGTTTGCACTTCTCTACCAAAGCACATACTTAAAAGAAAATAAATCACTGTGGACAAGTACAAGCCTAAAGCGTATCTTAGTGTGTCAAAATTATGGTCATAAAGTGACAAGCATTAATACAAAGATCTCTAGTGCAAAGTTGAAACAGTGTTGTGATTAATTATATTGCCAGCAATACAAGGAAATAAACATTGACCAAGTGAAAGTAGTTTAAGGCAGACATCTCCATCTTGACTTGTCTTGGAAATGCCTTGTCTCACAGGCACAATTGAAATGACACTTAATTTTTTATCAAACCTATTTTATTAAGTTACCGGAGAGTAAATGAATAGGGGGGTAATGGAGATACTGTGTTCACTGAAAATTTTCAGTAGAACTTTTAGGTTGTTTGCCTCCATGTAATCTCTGTTCTTTCTGCAAAACCCTGACTTCAAAGCTAAGTCAGTTCTAATAAAATTGCAGGTGAAGTCTTCAGAGTTTGTACAAGAAGATGCAGCTATTGTTCAGAGTCCTGCTCAGCACACAGAATGGATGGTAATTCTTCTCTCCTGTAAATAGGTACCAATTTATCCTGGCATCCACATGGGTAGGCTTAGTGGATTATGTTTTGCTACTGAAAGTCCAAAATCCTCTACAGAATAATTTTCTTTTTGATCATGGTATAAAGGTAGCAGAAGTAGAAAGTTGCTGTTTTTCACAAGTTGTGTCTGTGCTTTCTCATTTTTCATCTCTAAAATCCTTCGGTTAAATTAATAAAAATAATGAGAAGCAATACATCAAATCTGTCAGAAGGGTAAGAGGGAGGACTGAGTTTTGGAAACAATACTCTTGCATGATGGAGAAGCCATAGTAGCTTAGGTAGAAATGACAAAAGATTGTGTATTATAATGGATGAAGACAAATCCAGACATAGTTATCTAAGAATTTATAGTTGAGCTAATACATCTCAATCTTGCTCAGTTTCAGGAAATGACTGATTAACTTTTCAAGTTTTCTGATTTTGGAGGTTCCAATTTTATACTTCTACAAAAGACGACGACTCCCAAAGTGGGGTGAAAAAAAAATCCCTACTTTGTTTTTATTGCTTTGCTTATAGAGGAGCACCACTGAATTGGTATGACCCTTATCATATTTTAAGGTAGTTTCAGGAGAGCAATAAGCTACAATGCAGCTTTACTTGCTCAAAAGGGACTACATGTCTCTATCACTCATATTCCACTTACAAGGCTGTAAGCTGCAGTGCCAGTATTTCTATCTTCCTGAAGAAAAATGAGCATTCTTACATGATCTGTCTTCTCTTTCCTTAACTAGGAAGAGAAGCCATTGCAACTACAGAGTTTGTTTTGTTTGGTGGTGTTTTTTTTTTTTTTTTCCTGTTGCTAACAGCAAGGTCGAAGTTTGGATGGAACCACTATCAATAACAAGCTAGGCACAAATACTTCTCAGATACAGAAGATGAAGTCATTAAAAGGCCCTGTGAAGAGTTGAGGATAGGATTTGGTTTCCTAAATATGAGCACCTACTGCCATTAGCAGTGCCAGAAAGCATTTGAGGCATATACACGGAGCTGGCAGGTATTTGTAAGACCTATGGAAGACTAAAGCTGTGGGTGTGATGGTGGGAGGTCTGGCAGAGGCTGCCATCTCAGGCATGGTCCCCTGGTGTGCTGGCAGGCTCTGGCTGTTGCAGGCTCTCCACCTGAGGCACAGCTTCCCTGCCTGCACTCAGCATCTGCTCCAAGCCAGAGCAGCTGCGCACTGCTGGACCTGGCCCTCGTGGAAGCCCCTAAACTGTGAGCACAAGCTGTGAAAAGCCTCATCTGAAGCTCCATCAAGAACCTGTTGGCCACCAGTCTGAGAGTGCAGTCTGGACCTGGGCCCTTGCCTGTGTCCTTGCCCCAGCGACCTGCTGAGCTCTGCCCATTCTGGCCTTGCACATTAGACCTCCTGGCATGACCCCAGACCTGCCTCGACACTGGAGGCTTGTCTGGCAGCCTGCAGGCTGTGACTGCCACCAGAGCTGTTCTGCCTCCTGCTTCGAGTGCTGCAGGAGGGACTGTGTGCTGGGGGGACTCCCTGGCCTGCTGTCCCCCATTCCTCTCCTGCTCCTGGCTTGGTGGCACTTCATGGAAACGCAACTACCACTGCTCCTTGGCGGTGGCACTTAGACACCTATGGCCAGGCAGCCCAGTCCTATCTGAAAAGCTACCAGGATGGCCTTGCCTGAACAGCAGCACTTTCCGCTTCATGCATGGCAACACTGCTTTCTTCAAAGGTCTTAAGAACTATTAAACAGACCTGCAACAAGTAGTGCTTTTACAGAGCACAAAAAGTCAGGAGAAAGACTGGAAAGCAAACTAAAGCTGGATCATCCAAAGCTCAGTAATTAAACACATGATTATGAATGATACAAAAGGTTAAATGAATCCTTGGTTGCTAGAGTGTTTGACATGTAATAATGTTATGGACACAAAAGAATGCAAATAACTTCTTTTTGTTTACAGGGAAAAAAGTTTCTCTTCCTGCTATTCTTCCCAATGAACACTGCATTGGAGACATTCAGAATTCATAAAATAGTCCCACACACGTTATGTGACAGCAAAACCAGACAAGATAATCTTAACTGAAAATATTTTCTTAAGATTTAGACAATTAGAATTATTCTAATAATTATTTTCCTAAAATTCTTCAGGCAAGGGAAAAAAAGAGAATGATAGAATGTGTTGATTACTTCTATTAATTATCACTGCAATTCTAAAATTATTTGTGATCTAAAACAAATTGAGTGTTGCAAACTTTCTTCTCACTATTTTGGCCTAAAGCCAATATAGTGGGACATATTGAAAAATTAGTAAAAATATCCGCTGGAAATGTATGTTATGATCAACTTCTAAACTACATAAAACAGCATTTCTAATAGAAACATTAACAGTCCATCATTGCGCTATGATAAATATCAAACATATTAAAATGGAGTGGGTATGTAACAAAAAAAAGGGAAGTCACATTTATGGAAGTGTGACTTACCAGCAGTGTTACAATGACCTCAAGGAAGGTAAACCCAAGTTTTTATTTACATCTCATTATGTATTCCCCTGTGTGCATTTTTCAAAAGAAAGTTTAAGATATTGGGATAATGTTCTACACAAGACCAAAACATCAATGTCCAAAGTTAATGGTGTAGGGTCTTTGAGGAGATGGTATGTTCAGAATTTACATAGTTCCCACAAAATGTATGAAATGAGGGGTGTGTTTGTTGCGTGTTTTTTCTCCCAAAGTAACAGTGCTGGGAATGAGGACATCATCTTTCCAAATCTACATTGATTTATAATTTTGAATGTGTATTAAATGCTTCAGAGTGCTTTTACTGAGTTAGTTCTAGAACAAGGATAAAAACACTACCCTGTAGATTTCTCAAAGCTCTTTAGAGTAAGAGTTGTTATTGGCAGTGAACAACTGAGAATTTGATGCCAAGGAAAGTCAAATGAGCTGCTTGTGCTGACAAAAGGAGAGAATGATGCAAGTCCTGTGAATTCCTGCTCTGTTTACTAGATTGCACTGTTGATTAGCTAAATGCAATAGCAGAGTTGATTACTGTTTCTGAAGGAGTTTGCTGACGCTCAGCTATAAAAAGGTTTATGAACTATGAATTTTAAAAAAGGACTATGAACTATTGTCCATTTAAGTGTCATATGTGATTCCACGGGATGTTTAAGTATTCTGACAATTAGAAATACTAACACCTCCTAATCTTACCAGTCAGAACTTCATCAACATCATATTTATACAGAAGGAACATGCTGAAGGTTGTAAATGTTTTTTTCCCTTCTGCTTTATCTGCCCTTTAAAAATATTACCTGTTACTATTTATTTTTTATTAAAGTAAAATTAAAACTGTTAACTGCTTCATGCCAGTTTTCATCAACAATATTTATTGCTTCAGATATCACTTGATATTTATTTTAAGAGCAGAGCAGCCATTAGCTGGGACAACCCAGATAATAGATGCTTTCTTTCCAACACAATCCTCTTCAGGCACATCGGGTCTTTTTTGCAATGTGCTACTCAGGTGTAACCAATGTGACAGTCTTAGCTAGTGTTTTACCTGAAAACAGTCTTAAAAATTATTTATATCACACTATTCAAGATAAATGTCCTAAAGATGCTCACACCAAAACACAAAACAACTGTCTTTGTGTAATTAGAGTGCCTCTTAACAAGATTGAAAGATAATCTGATAATCTATTTGTCTTTTCAAAAGTGACATTTTGATAAGTACACAGTTAGAATTGATAATTTATTACTACACACTGACCTATACAGATGAAGAGCACACAGAGGCAATCTACATATTTTTCACAGTATTAATTTGCAGGCTACTGCTAATTGCTTATAGCAACAGTAAGAGAATTGCACTAATATTATTTAATCAACTTCAAAGTTTTGTTACAATGTAGAAAAGCACCTGAACAACATTAGACTTGGTTTAGACATAGAGAGCATACAGCGTGTGTGTGTTTAGCTGAATGTCTGAAAAGTTCTTTCTACATGCATATGAATTAATGTCCCTAATCATAGGTGCAGATATTGCTTGCCATGACAAAGTGTTAAGATAATTCGGGATATTAAAAAGTCCAGAGTTAAAAGACTCGGGTGAGTAAGAACTGCTTCCCTCTGAGCTTTATATGGTTCTTGCATTACTTTTGACACGCTGATTAACGTACTTAAATTTCTGTTTATCAGTTGTGATGCACAAAGGTGTTAAAATTTAATTATTAATGAAGACTGAAATAACCTGAGATCCTTGAGGAATAGATAACTGCCAGATGTGATTTCACTTGAAAGTACTTTTTTTTATTTAAAATTATTTTCGCCAGTTTTTTTGAGTCATGCCACAGTTGAAAAATAGCATTAATCTGTACTAAAAAAATTACTTTATTATCAGTATGTTATATATTTCTAAAGATATATTGTATCAACATCCTTAAATGTAATGCTAAAAAAAAGCAGTTGCATTACTCAAAAAGTCTTCCACCTGCACTTAAGACTGAGAAGCCAATACTTTGGTCATTTTCTCATGCTCCTGGGAAGCTGTGCCTATAGCAATATTACAAACTCATATACACGTCTCTGACTGAGAGAAGGCAGAGTCACACAAGAAATGCTCTATTTTTATGAAAATATACTTTTAGGATGTTGTATATTCTTTTAAAACATAATGTCTTACTATATTTCTTTCTAGAACCCTCAGGGAAAATTTAAGCAAATTTCTGCTGAATAGAATTGGGGTGATTAAGCTGTATTTCCTGACAAGTTTATCTCATTGAGTCCAACCCTGTCTTCTGCCCCAGGTAAGCCCCTGCCTTGCGTGCTTGTCCTTTTCTTTCGTCTCTTGGCAGTGATGGAAACGTGACTTGTGGGATCCCAGCTCCTCGAGAACTGTGTGTGTTCGTTTCCATTGCCTCCTGTGACGAGTTGGGGGGATTTGCGTGTGTAGTGCCGGCTGATGACTGCTTGTGGTAAGAGAGGACAACAAAAGGCTGTAATTCCGGCTGTAAAAGCCAGCCAGCTTGTAAGGCCAAACTCTGAGGGCTTATCTTGGGCAGCAGTGACTCCAGCATGGTTTCTGCTCGGGTTTGAAATACAGGCCCAGTCAAATGAAAGTATGAAAGGAGGTTGAAAGGCAAAGGTTTTATGCTGCCTTTGTGAGACAGCATTTTTGAAGTGGTAACATGGCAGATATGAGTGGGATGCTGGTTTTCTGAGCACTGCAAGAAAGCTACAGAAGGAGTAGCTATTTAGCTAAAACATAAGGAGGAGTGCTAATGGGAAATGGTTGGAACTGGAACAGAGGGATTTGGGCTAAAGCCAGGGTGGGTGGGAGGAGGTGAGGGAAGTGCTCAACACATCTTAGCTGGCTCCGTGTTTTGTATCTGCAAAACAGTCAAGGTCTTCTGATGGTGCAGTGCAGTGTGGGTTGCAGCATCATCACCAGGTTGTCATGTTGCCACTGAATAAAGAAGATGAAACTGGAGTACACTTCTCTAAGCATATTTTCAGTTATGCTTTACATCAGTAATGGTTTTGCATGAACTAGCAAAGCTCTCAGGTAATTCTAGAAAAATTATTGCAGTATATGGCTTTACTTTGGCAAGTGGTGTAATCTTGATCCACATTTTCAAACCTTTGCAGGAGTTATGCAGTGTACATGCAGCCTTTCATGTTTCTCCCCAGCTGTGTACTGAATGGTGCGTGTGCATATGTAACTTGAGGCATTTAAAAATATCTGACTCAGTTTTTGAGAAATTTGTGCTGCAATACACTATTGTAGCCTGTCTATAAAGACATGTAGAAGAGGATGTTTTTTCTGAGAACTGAAGGTTCCTTGCAGAGAGCTGTGCTTTGCTGCATAATGTCAACATAATGGAGCTGATTTAAGGATGGTATGTTTGCCCTCAGTATTAATTTCCTTGCCCTAATGGCACCAGCTTAAATCTCATTGTGGGATTCTCCTGTTCTTGAAATCAGTAAGGCCAGCTTTTTTAATCTTGTGAGTAACTTGTTCTCCTTGGATGCTACTCAGTGCTTATTGCCTCACAATCAAAATGCAGCTTCAGCTCTTTAAAAGAAATGGCTACATGTAGTGAAACTCTCTTTACTCTCCTTGGAAATGAAATACTAAACTCTTCAAAGTAAGAGTCCTATTTCAAGGATCTTTTGACTTTAAAAGGAACTTCAATTCCCATTTAAAGTATGTGTAACATTCAGAACTTAGTGTGCAGCATCTCATTAGCAGAACATCCTGTTGAACTGTCTTCTATGGACTGCTATTTCTATACTGAGGACACTGGAGTTGTTTGTTCCTCTTGCATTTGTCAGCATATATGGGGACTGGTTAGTGCACGTGTATAACAAACCTGGTAGCTCTGTATTTCAGCCCCTCTTCCCCTGATCTATAGATGCTTGGTGCTATTGCTTAAGCTTACCTAAATATCTATTAAAGGGAGAATTCCTCCTCCAAAGAGATTATGGCTGACCTGCTTATAACACAGAGGTTTTGAAGGGCAAGAATAGATTCTTAGGTCCATGGGAAAAGACTTGTAATTTAAGCAGGAAATAGAGTAAGAACAGGGGCTTGTGTATAGGTGTCACAGAAAGATAAAGGTCTGTTTGGCTGTTGAGAGATGCTCAGCCACTGGTTCCATGAACTGGAGCAATATTTTGGTTTATCCACACAGGTACTTTGTACATCTGGAAAATACACAGGGTTTCATAAATGTCTGAAAAGTGTGAAAGACTTGGAAAGCTACTGCATTCACACTCCAGAAAGGGCATGAAGTGGGCAAATTGATCTATAGACAAGTACAAATCAAATTATTTGCTCTAGATTCAACCAGAGGCATCAGTGCAATTGTTATTACATGGCTTTCCATGTCCATCTGAACAAAAAGACAGTCATTGAACAGAATAAGAAAAAGGTAGCATATAAGGAAGAACCTGTCCAAGATGTAGTTAAAAGAATAGAAAATAGTTTGGGGTATAATGCTTTAATCATTGTGGACCCCAGCTGTCTATTGAAATCAGTGGTGTTAATGAATACAGTTTCTTTAATATAATTATTTCAAGTTGTTTTTAGTTATAAGTAGGCCTACTATAGAAATTAATTACCAACAACTGAATCATGATCAAACTCTTTCCCCTTCTCTGTAGAAATCTTTAAACTTCCAGCACTGTCACATCTTTCTCCTCACCTGATAATTATAGGTTAAAGTTTGATTAACAATTTAATTATTCTCTTTAGAAGCCAAGTTAATTATAATGGGCTTGACTTGGCTTCCATCAAAAGGTTCTTTTAAAGATTTTGCCATTGACTGTGGTCCAACATGAGAGAAGAGTTTATCAACGAAAGCATATCTCAAAATAGTGTGGTGTTCATAAAAAATTGAAAGAACAATGCTGTTAATATTTTACAGAGAACATCATGGTACTTTTGTACAGGCTATCAGTCCTCTAAATTTATATTGACTGAAATATCACAGAATATGAAAGTTTACACTATTATAGTTATTCATATGAATAGCATGACTAAAATTTGTGCTATAAAGGGCAGTAGTCAAAAATGTGACAAAAACCTGGACTGACATTTATAAGATCAAGCTTTTGTTCCCGAGTTTACCATACCCGTGTTCCTTGTGAAAATCTGCACCTGCATGCTTAACTTGAAGATGAATTTGAAGTTACTGGAAGGGTTAGTCCATGTCTCAGGGGTATGGATGTAGGGGAAGAGATGATGATCATGCAGACACTTAATATTAAGAAATGCAAGAAGAAGCTAAAAGAGCAGAATGCTTGCAGATGGTTTGGTGAGTTGGTTATATTAGAGATGCAGAGTAGAGTGAGTATATAAAAAGAAGACAACTATTTAAAAGGATTCTTATAAAAATTAAATTGGTAGCAGCAGAGTAAAAGAACTTAATAAGAAAATACACTTTAAAATGGTAAAGAAAAATATTGAAATTAGTATGAAAATGAGAGGAAAAAAAAAAAAGAGTACAAGTTCTCAGAATTGAACTATAAGAACGTGTTAAAGAACCAAGACAAGCCAGAAATGAATGAGCAATATAATAAAGTAATAAAAATCAGCAATTTTTTTCTAAACGTATCAGAAGCTGGAACTTTCTAGGAAGGCTTTAGGGCAAACAAATGGTGTGTAAGGTAGGGAAGGTTATTAACTCTGTAAGAGCTTTTGGGAGGTTACTGGCCTACTGTCTAAGGTGATGGGGACATGTTCTGGAGGTGTGCCTCAAAGTTTATACAAATCATCATTAAAAAATGGAAGACAGCCTGTTGCATCAGATTGCCAGAAGCAAATGATATTGGTCCAAGAATTTTGAAAAAAATGCAGAAACAAAATTTTGACTGTTACCTGTGATTCTTCTAATTTAATTTTTCTAATTTAATTGTCAAGATGGGCTTGATTAACTATAAGAAGGACCTATGACAGGTGTGATTTTATAGCGTTCCAAGGAGATAGAGAGGGACATTGTAATGAAAACAGAATTAACAGTTAGATGAGTGAGCATGGTAAGTATGAAAAAGAGAAATAATCATGTACAAACCTAGTAAAAGATTTTTAAAGTAAACATATGGATGCAAAAGACCAAGTAGGTACTGTACCTGACTCTCCAAAAAGTATTCCACAAGTTTTCAAAGAAACCAGTAAGAAAACAACTTTTTTTTTTTATTATTTTTTTAAAGGAATAATTATAGATTGAATAATAAGAAACAGACTAAGAATAAATGTCAGGAACTGCTAAACAATCTTGTGAGATGTGCCTGGACTTAACACGTACAAATTCTGCTAGAAAAATGCGTAAAGAGTAATGTAATGTTTGCTCAGATTATAAAGGTATATCATGGATATAAAGACTTTCAGAAGAATTTCTAAGGTGTTGGGTGACAGAAATTAAGTGTTTAAGAGCAATGTACCCCTACAGATATTTGTGTTTACCATTTAGAAAAGGGACCTTAAGAGCAGTTCAGGGTATTTTATTGAAAATGTTGACTTAATGCTCTTCATCAGTCAGAAAGGCAAATACATTATTGAACTTTTTTAAGAGAGGGAAAAAAATGAAATGGAAAAAACACAATGTCACTATTTAACTTCCTCATGTGCCCATCTCTTGAAGGCTGCGTGAATTCCTGCATATTGAAAAGATATGTAGTACTACCATAAAAGGTAGAATGAAAAGCTGTCAGAGACATAAGCAGTTCATGTAAAAAAGATTAAATAGATTATGTTTCTTCAACATAAGAAAGGGAAGACAGATTGAAGGAAAATAAAATATACACCTATAAAATCAAAAATGTTATGGAAAAGGTGAATTGGAAATGTATATTGATCTTATTACTTCTTCCTCTTGAGAGCTAGGAAGGACCAAATGAAATCAGCAGCCAACCATTTAAAACAAAAGTATTAGTATTACTATTATTATCCTTTGCATAATTGTGAACTTTAGCCTAGGACATTTAGATAACAAAATTATGAATGTCTCAAGAAACTATTAGGCAAATTAGTAGATGCAAGATTCACTGAGACCAATTAAATCTGAAGATACTGATGAGTTTCTCTGGCTGTGAAAATCTGTAAGCTGTACCTTCCACTTTGATACATATGCTGTATGAAGAACATACAACCAGCTACTGTCAAATTCAGGGCACTAGGGTAAATAGAGGGCAATCGTCCAACTCAGTACAGATTTTCTTATTTTCTGCTGTAAGATGTTCTACTGTCTATAAGCATGCAAGCATGAAGATAAACACTGACTCACAGGAGTGAAAGATTTTGAAGACCAGCTCTAACAACAGTTAGGTAAAATGGTCAGAAAAAATAGTTTGAATGAGCAAATGTAAAAAGGCACTTCTTTTAAGTGCTTTAGTTAAGAGCTCAGATCGTGAAAGGTCTTGATTATTTTCAAAAGTTCTTTGCAGAAATACCATACTGATACTAAATTATAACCCCTTTAGTTTGACTAAATTTCCTTAAAACCTTCAGTCTGAAATGTTTTCTCCCCACCTCTACAGATTACTCATAACAAACACCATCAATGAACTGACATACAAAATCTTTTTCAAAAGTACCTCAAATAATACTATGTAATAAAAAAGCCTTGAATGCATTAGCTGTTAGATACTACAATACTCAGCTCTGTAGAAGTAGAAACCTGAAGTTAGAAATCCTGATTGCCTTAGGATTTAAACATCCTTTCAGCATGTTTAAATTCAGGGCAGAAACGCACCTTAACATCAGGTGTTCCCCTTACCTAGAATAACTCTGAAAAGGTGCAGGTTTATCTTTTAAAATTTAAATTTAGGGGTGGACTGAATCGTGATATACCTATTTTCGTTGCATCCATTTATTAACATGTAATGTTAAAAGGCATTTCTAAACATTTAATACCACTGGGGGAGCTCAGCTTCTGTTAGTGGAGGCAGGTGGTACCTTGCAAGTTAAAACCCATCAGCTCCTTCTAAACTGAACTTTGGTTTCCATATTGCCATCATTGTGAATTGCAAGATCTCTTGGGAGAGTTGTATTTGCACACTTGTAAAGGAAATTAAAACAATAAATACCTAAGCCTTAATAATCAGTATGTGCTGGTGTCAGCAATGCCTTCAGTTGCATCGGTGCAGAGATAGGAAGTGTTGGCTATCTTTATTTGCCTCAGGTCAGTTTTTATCGGCAGTTAAGTAGGATGGAGATTACTTACTCCTAAATGGTCCTTTTAAGGCCCCTTCATAAAAACGTCCAGTCTGGGTGTGTCCATGGTGCTACTGATATCATTACTCTGTCCTCATAAAACCACAGTGAGTAGGCAAATTACACAGAAGTTATAGCCACTGAGCAGGCTTACAAGAAAAGTGTGACAGATTTTTCAGAGGAAAAGCAGTCCTGCTCATCACTGTTCAAAAGAACATTTAATAATTCATAACAACTGAGTTATAAGCTTCCTCTTCAATGCATTTCCAAATGTGAATAGATTAAATGGTAATTGCTATCAAGTTTTATGTTCCATTTCATGTAACTAATAAAAGTTTATCTAGTGGAGCTTACTTTGTATCTTTTTGATCTATTCCTAACCAACTGCAATATACTCTATTAAAATATTTATCATTGTGCTATCAAATATTAACCATTTTTAAATCATCTGACTAAAGAAAACAGATCATGTTACTTGATTAAGTTTTCATGAATTTCATAATATTTAGTTGTTCAGAACTCTCCCACGATATAGCACCAAAAATACCAAAGACCCTAGAATTGTATTTGTTTAAAATTGGGCTGTTTTGAAATGCACTCTGCTCACATCCATCACCACTGTTTTGGCTCTGCATGCAGAATACTAGTTTCGCTGTCTGTAAAAAGTCACAACTCTGCCTTAGTACAACGTTAGAGTTGTTGGCTTTTCTATAGGTTAGTACAGAACAATTTTTTTTCCCCCAAGGAAAACATTTTTAGGGAGTTTCCCTAATTATCCACCAGGTAATCATCCATCAGAAATTATGTGACTCCGTCAGGTGAAAATATCAGCAAGATATCTTCCTAGACTGTAAAAGACAACGATCTAAGGTTGGCAAGAGGAGGATACTTGTCCCACAGATGTGCTACAGTTGCACGGCAGCCCAGCCTGCCTGACTGCCAGGGCTGCACTGCTCCCCAACTGAGCGGGTTATGCTCTCCCAGGGTGTTCCTGCTTGTTCAACCCTTTGCTGATTCATATCACAGAACTAACAAAGCAGAAAACTATTTTTTTGTTGTTGTTAGTGTCCTGCAGAGTTATATCTGAAATCATTCAATAAAAGGTCAAACAAGTGCCTGAGAGATTGCTGGGTGTGTGGGAATTGGGAGAAGAGGGATTGCAGCACTTGCAATTAGAGCAGTTTAGACAGCCATGAAATAGCAGCTTTGAAGCTCTCACCCGGGCAAGATCAAGAGGAGAGCAACCTCTTTACTCCAATCCAATCCCTCACCTTGCTTGGAAAAAATTGTCCTATTAAAGATCAGGTGTATAAATGTTTCTACTGAACCATTTCTTTTCACTTTGGAGAAAGCAAGTCTGGTCACCAGGTTATCAGAGTAAATCTGAAGAGCTGCAGTCTCTAAAAAGCCTGGTGCCTCTCAATAACATAGTGACTATGCTAACTAGTCCCCTTTTCTGAGCCTCACTCTCTGCTTGATTTATGAGCTGTTATTTTCTTGGGCTTCTCTGCACACAGGTATACCTAAGTCACAATCCCTGTCCTGTTCATAGAGACCTCCCAGCACAGAGAAACTGAAATGTCCTTGAGCTCTCACCAATGTCCCTCTAGTCCATTGTTTCTGCAGTTTCTTCCACTTCCACAATATCTCATACTTTGTAGGCAGCAGTGCTAAAAGCAGGTTGAGACATGATCCCCAACCTAGACATGCTATGACAACTATCTAGAGAGAGCATCCTATGTTCATCTTCTCCTTTGTGCTCTTCATAGAGGAAGACTGCCTCACTTAATCATTTCTGTTAACATACAGTGTTTGTTCTGACATGTTTACTCTGAATAAAACATAGCCTCTCCCAAGGGAGATATCAACCTTTTCTTCTTCAAATCTAGTTATCTCATTAAAAATAGTACCACTCCATGACAATCATACTTTGGTGAACAATTTTCTACATAGTATCTGTATGGTTATTCTGTAGGTAGTGTTATTTTAGAAGAACCACATTAATAAATACATTCACGTTGTCTTTTCTCAGGTTTAAAAGACCCAGGATATCATGAAAGCATTACACCTGTAAGTCATCAGCATGCTTCCCCTGAGGTGAGTGGAATCACTGTTCTGCATCATTTGAGAATCAGGCCTGATAATGCTGTAATTTTCTTTGTAGTCTTGCCTTGCTAGTCTTATATCTGTAAGCCATATTTTGCCTTGAGTTGCAGAGGTGGGATTCTGGATTGATTTAAGGAGAATTATTCTAGATTTAAATTTGGAGCCATTTGAGAGTTTGTTCCTCTTGCATCCTAACCACTGTACACCACACACAGTTTCTTTAGTCTGCATATATACAGTATATGCAGCACCTGTGCAGGGGGGAAATCCCTCTATATCCTCACCAGCTAAAAGCATTAAAACTGTTACTGGTAAGAAGATATAAAAATACATAGATGGACAGTCTTTAGCTCCCCACACAGGTAGTTGCAATGGCAAACTGGAAAGCAGGGTGTTCTGGTTGTGAATTTTAGTTTCTCTTTTTGTATTGTTCCCTGGGCACAAGTTCAATGTGTAGGTGTTGGAGAACTCATTGGATTCATTTATGTACAAATATGCATAAAAGATCACTAACCTTCAATGAGGAGAAAATTGCGTTTATATATTTAATCTAGAAAGCCTACAAAAAAGTGCAAGTTTTTTTTTTTTTCAGGAAAAGTTTAACTAATAGCTGGTATTTATTTTCCTCTTTTCTTGCTGAATGGTAAACACAATATTCCAAATGTTAGTATAAGTTCCAGGTTTACAACTTCAAGTTTGATTTTCTTTGGCAATTCAATCTGCATGATGATTTTTACCTCTGCTTCTAACATTTGTAACACATGATAAAATCCATCAAAAAAAAAAGCTCGTATTTAAATAATCATATAAGTTGAAAGCACACTGTGACGAATTATCTAACAGGCTGCAGAGTAACACCAGTTTAGTCTGGTAGACAGATATGAGCACTGAGTGCAGTTTTAGCATTGTAGATAAGATTGTAATCCTTTGCCTGCTTCTATTTAAAAATCAATGAAAAAGGGTAAAAAGATGAATTGTTCAGAGCTGGATGTAAGGCATCTGGCTGAAAACTCATGTGTTAATTGTTTAAAATTTGCACTATTGGATGAAGATGATTTAAAACAGTGATTCACAATCAGGTGCACACTACCACTGGTAACACTTTCACTCACTCTAGGCCTTTGTGTAGTGCTGCAGGTTCAATGTCTTTATTTGGTCTTTGACTGTATGAAGGGAGATAGTGAATAATGTAAGTCATTGAACCTTCCCTCACTTTTTCCCCTGTGAGGTAATCACGCCTAATGAAAATCTGAGCTATGCTAGTAAACTGATATTGGCAAAAGTCACTTTTTCTTTGCCTGATTGGATAAATATGCAACTAGTTTTGGAATCAGTTCTTCTGTGAGTGAAATTAAAATGAGGTACGTTAAAGTGATCCTGTAAATATGCAACAGACTTTTGTCACCTGAAATGTCATTGCCAAGAAATACAAAAGATATAAGACTATCAGCAGTACATGTAGAAAATCAAGTGAATACTCCTGCTTAATATTTTAGCTTCATCCAGTTTTTAAAAGCTCCAGTGGTCGTTCTGGGTGTAAATGTTTCTACCTTTTGATACAGGTTCTTTTTATCACAAAGCATTATGTTCATTTTAAGACTGGTCCAAAACAAACTGTAGTTGCTGGTTAAATTTCCTGCCACACTTGGAGCTTTTAATTCTGTCTTTATGTTAATTTTTCAAGTAAATAATTTCTCTAAAACAGAAAAATCAAATATAGCTATGCATTTTCTCATGTTCCAGTAGTTCTAAAATGGTTTCAGGACCAGACTGTTCTGTTCTTAATTTATTCCCTGTGCTTTGATCTATGCCTTGAGTGCTGGTGAGAGAACCATTGTGGTACCTGGCAGGGAGGCCCCCAGCACTGCCCTGCGTGCACAGCACCTGCGGCATCCCCTGTTGCGCCTCTTTTTCTGAGGGCAACAAACCGTCCTGCACCAACCAGACTCTACTGACTGCTACAGCTGAGCAACATAAACCCTGAATGCAAGAAGATAACAGCTGCTATCACAGTGCTTTTTATCTGGGAGGCAAAGTCTAACGTTGCATCTGACCTCTGTGTGCACACAGGTGCCAAGTGCTGAGTCCTCTGCCTCGATCCTCAGAGGTTTCAGATTAAATCAGTGAGAGTGAAGTACCTAAATGAATAGTTCTGGGGATAATAGCTTCTGTGTTTCCTACCATGTGTGACACAAAGGAGATTCCAAACTGTAATTTATCAAATGATATATTGTGAGCCTTAGAAAACCCAACAGGAGTTTTGTGTTGTTTTTTCCCTAACGGGTTTATTAATATATAAAATTACAACAGTCCATTTACTTACAGAATCATATAAGTAGTTAAACTACCTATAGCATAGATTTAACTTATAATTAAGTCAAGCCTCTGGTGGCCCAAGGTCAATGGTTTTTAGCACCAAAGCTCCACAATAATAGATTTTCTTAATAATGCCAATAGGGTATGTGTACCACACCAGTCTGTTGAGTGTGTGTGCCTTCGCATATATACATTTCTATACAGCATCGGCTCAAGGAAAAATAGATCAAACCCACGTTTGTCTAGACAATCTTTTAAAGTTTTGCTAAGGCAACAGAATGAGTTCTCATTTTTTTTTGTATATCGGGGTCTGCTTGTCTTTTTTTTAGATTTCAATGGGAAAATAGTAAGGCATACTAGAAAATTAAATTAATTGGAATCCTGTTCCTCCATGATAAGACTTGAAATGAGATTTGAATCAGTGTGTGATTGGTAAACCATGGCAATTTTATGTCTGTTCTGTAAAACTGACAACTGCATTTAGTTGTCCTTCTTCTGAATTTGATCAGATAATTTGGTCAAAACTTGGAGAATATCTAATAGTTACACAATCAGACAGATTTGTTCAGAAAATTACAATATAGTGAGAGACGCTCAATTAGTATTGTCAGCAAATATAAAGGCACTAGCTTGCATTTCCAGAAGCTGTCCAAAGCTTTTACAAATACTCTTGATTCAGCTAAAATCAAGCTAATTATATGTTGACCTCAAAAAAATTCTCATTAAAAGAACAGTGTTTGTTATAATGTCCAAATCTGAAAAGATAGGAAATACTACAATTAGTAAGCAATTGCTTTGACAAAATGGTATACATATATTTATATATAATTAATCATATGACTGTAAAATTTGCTCCACAATCCTCCAGACTTGTTCAATATCTCAGTTACTTAATATCTTTTTTAGACACACTGTGTGGACATGGTGTTTACTTTATTCAAATTCTAGTGCAGAGAACCATACTGATTTCCTTTTTCATTTTTTCCCTCTGTAATTCCTGTCACTGCAATATTTCAATGCTTCACAAATTCTAGTGTTTATTTTGCCAGTACCATAGGTAAGGTCCAGAGTGGTGACAACTTTCTTCTGCATAAGTCATGCAGGGAGACCCTATGATTTCTGAGTGTTTGTTTAGGAAGTACCTAGGATTTGATTTGGTAAAAAAATAATTATGGAGAACTTTGAGACTCAAAACACTACTTCACCTGCTTTCTGCTGCAACTCTAAGTGCCCAATACTTTTGTGAATCAAAACTCAAGTACAAGCATCTGGAAAATGAGAGTACAGTTAACAACCACGTGTGAATGGTATGGTTTAAATGACCTGCCAAACATAGAGGAGGTTTCTGGCAGAAGCTGAGGAAGTAAAATTTTCTCCAGTAGCACTGAACAGTGTTACCCATGCAAATTTCCTTTCTCTTCATATACTAATTTTTTTAATGCTGATTGGTTAATTATCACTATCTTTCCTGAAATTCTTTATTTATTGGTTTTCTTTCTAGATATTTGTTGAGATGTCACAAGTCCAGATTTTCTACTTCAGAGGTACTCATCACTTGGAGAGGCAGTGGTACTGTCTAGCTTTATATTTATTTTTATTTTTTTTTACATTTATGGTGTAAGATTTGCATCTGTTTTAGTGCACTTGTATGACTACTGACCAATTATTATAATATATGGCTAATTGGTGTCAGTATGATGTTTTCTCATGTTTCTTAATCCTAAGAATCAAAAGCAAACTCTTGTAGAAATAGGTCTTTAATGTGTAAGAATGCAGAGAGGCAGGAAGAAAAGGTGAAAGAAAAACATGAGAGGTTTCTCCAGAGTTTTTGGAAGTAGGTGATCAAAACCGTTATAAAGCATAAATCTTATGAATTTACTGCAAACAAATTTTGCAATAAAAGTCTAATCCTGTATATACTGAAGAGATATTTCCACTCATTTGTTTCTGCTAACCAGAAGAGAAGCTAAATATATAACTAAGCAATGAAACAGCATCTGGTTAAGCACCATTTAAGAAAAAATCCAGCTCTTATTTTTAAGGGTGTTAAGTATACCTCCATTGTTTTCAAACTTTAGCTTTCATCTAGTTTTCACTAATTATTGCAGATAACAAGCCAGTGCTTTGCAATTATTGTCCAGGGAGAGATTTAAGGTATGAAAGGTTAACTGACTCAAGAAGCTGAGGTTTAGGACAGAAAAAAAGTGAACATGCAGAGAAATCACCTTTTAGTAAGAATGTTTAATTTGGAGTTAATATGCTGATGTTTTACTATACAAAATTTATTTCACAGTTGTCAAGACACATGTATTTACACAGCTCAGTGGAAACTCCTCCAGGTGTTAGCAAGAGGACACTGAAAGTGTATTGACATAAATGGAATGCACAGTCAGTGTCCTTGGCTGGGAATCTCCCAACAGGTTCAGGTATTATGGCATTATTACAGCTCATAGAGTGTTTTGCTCATTTTCTGCACTTAAGTAGCTGCACATGACAGCAGCACAGACCCAGAGGCAGCAAAATTGCAGGAGAGGGGCGACTCTCAGAGTTACTTACGTTGACAGCCCAAGCTGTGCCAGATATATCCCGGCAGACATTTATCACATTTAGGCCCTGATGTTCCCTCCTTACACTCACAAAATCCTCTGTCATTACAGCGATCATGGACTGAACCAAAAGGGTTACAATAACAGTCTGCAGAAACAAGACAACACATACACACTGGATTCAGGTCTACATGTGGTGATAATTCATTCAAAACCAATAAAGGGTGCATTTCCAGTGCTAAAGGTAAAGGAAGACTGTCTATTAAGGATATCTACAATAGTGAATATTACTACTACATGTCCATTTATTTGTTTGGGTATGTCATTTCAGGAAGAGACGTTTTATGATGTAAAGAGAAAAGGTAAACAGAAAATTATAAAAAGGCAGAAGATACCATGATCTTTGAGGATAAGTGGTTTTCACAGATTCTCTTTTGGCAAAAATACTTTTGACAATTTAGTGAACATTAAAAAAGCTTTGTAAAGCATGGATATATCAATATGCCATCACAGTTAAAAGTTTCACATTATTAAAATAGACTTATCTGTGTTACTCAATATTTTCAGAAGTGCTGAATGTCTTTATAGGGCTATATAAATGCACTTATTTCCAAGATAGTCTTCCTTTATAGTTTTGAGCAGTATAATAATTTATGTAGATATTTGCCATGATGTTGTTGAGATTACATTTATCATTGACTTAAATAAACCTTTTACATATTCCACAATGAAGCTTGAAGTGAGCGCTAATATAGTGCAAAACTCAGCAGAACTGGCTCTATGCTGCCATTTTAATTTCTCTCACCTCTCAGCATGCAGATGGAAAATGCAGTGAGGCTCATTCCCTGATGTATATTTTTCACATGTGTTCAGCTAATTAAAGAGTAAGTAGGGAACCCATTTCCTCCCACAACACTTACTGTGTTGCTCATTCACAGCCCTTTTCTTTAATGTGATTACAACATCCATGTTTAGCTTTCAGCTAGCTGAACAAAGGTAAGACAGAAGCTAGCAGAGCTCACTTTTGGCACTCCTCTTCTTCAGCTTGGTTATTTATTTTTTTTTCCAAATGAAGGGCTATTTCTTGTATGTATGTAGCCCCATGTAGACCCAGAGTAACTTCACTGTCAGCGGAGTCCACAGACACCTTTCAGCAGCATCTGTTCTCTGCTGCTTCCTGAATCTGGGCAACCTGCTGGGAGTCTGGGTTTATGTGTCTGTGAATCAGTGCTGCTTTGATGACTACCTTTGGCAATTGTTCCCTAGCATTAGGTTAAACCTCAGTGATACCATGAATAACAAAATGTAATTGAACTGGGAAGTTACATATATATATATATATATACATCCAATGGAAGAACTCTAACAGGAAAAAAATTAGCAGAAAGACATTTGTCATCTGTTGTCTCACTGTTTATTAACTACAAATTACAGATGGCACTTTGAACATTTGGCATGCTGAAGAATTGTTACCTTTGGCAAACAGAGTTCCACAACAATAACAGAGTCAATTAGCTAGCAACACTCATTAATGAAGTTGAAAACTGGCATGCCAAAAATACTGTGCAAGGCTGAGTATTATAGCACAGTGAGTGCCACTTGAAAAGCTAGCAACTCTCATGTTAATTAGATGTATGAAATGCTTTTATAAACAGACATAGAACTGAGGCATGTTTTGAATGTTGGAAGTAAAATTTACTTGAAAAGGGTTTATAGGAAATCTTCGAAGACAGCAGCTTGGAATTACATTAGAAATAGAGGGCCCAATTGTTACTAAAAATAGGTTTTTTTAGACATAATGGAGTTATAGAGATTTAAACAAGTATCCGTGAAAGAAATGTATAGCCTGTGATACTTAATGTTACAGATACATAATGTTTTATTTTCCAGAGAATAAGACCCTTACCGTGAACCAGTGAAACCTTTCCTACTGAACTCTACCAAATAAGCATGTGAGAAGTACCAGGCCCAAACTGTGCTGTTTAAGGGAAAGTAGATAGTGGAAACAAAGCTTCAAGCCAGACTCTTTTACAAAATTAGCAGATCAAATCAAAACACCAAACAGGCCAAAGAGCCTTTAGTAACTGTGAATCTAGCCTCCATCTTCCCGAATACACAATTAACACCACAGTAATATAACCTTCAGTGGTCCACTGAACATCCTGGATTGTTGTCCAACACAGTATCACAGGCTGTGGAATATTTTCCAAGACCTTCCAAATACTTAAGATATTAAAAACCTCAAAGGTCAGAATTTCAGTGTGCCATAAGGGAGGCAGTGGATATCTTCAATGCCCTTACAACAACAGGGCTTAAATAGCACTAAGCTGACATTCCCAGATCATCCTAGTAAGCAGAACACACAGAGTTCCAGGGTGGGGGAAAAGACCCTGCATATCTGAACTGGGAAGGAATTTTCCTCCTAATTTCCATTGGGTGACTATTTGAAAGAATGGGAAGATAATACAAATAGTCATCTGTTCGCTAAGATTCAACGGGACGCGGCCAACAAAACACAATGAAAGCAAGTAAAAAACGTGGAAAGGTGGGCTGCAGGCTAGCTGCTTATCAATCTGGGTTGACAGTGGCTACAGGACAACTCTCACGGTTCACTTAACCATTATCATTAGGGCTTCTAAAGGTCTCACAGGTGCTAATTGAGCTTCAGCCTAACTGATTGCAAGGCTGGCTTTCTTAAAGGTTTGACAGCAATCACCATTTCAGTATTTATACTGCAAGATAAAGGCCATGGTTTATTACTCTGGGTCTACTTGGTCGTTTCCATGCTATCCATGCTTGCCAGTGTGTGAATTCACTGATATAGTTATTAGGGCTTCATCAAGAACTAAAAAAACTTGTCAGCTTGTTAAATTCTTCTTCATGTCAAATTATTGATTTTTAACTTCAGAACACCATGATTTATTCAGAAACTTAAGCAGTTACCCATCTGAGGTAATTTTGCAGCTAGCTTACAAATCCACAATTATTTGATATTTCATTTTAAGAAATGAAATTTATTTTGCTGCTAAAGAAATTAAGGGCATCAAGAATTTAGATTTAAGCCCACTGTATAATACATTGCATTTGATTCACTGGTAAAAACCTTCTCAATATTTGAATTCTTTAGTTTAAAAATTTAACAGTTTACATTTTTTCCATATAGTTAGCATCAGCTAGGATTCACAGATTTGTTATCCATGTACTTACCATATGTATTTATGAAAACTGTGGAAGCAGTTTTGATAAGGCAGAGTCAAAGCCTTGTTATCTGCCATTAAATTAGCTTATTCAAATGTTTTTTACCTTTCTATATATATGGCTGAAGAGGAAAGAATTAGCCTGGAAAAATGACTTTCATACAGGAATGAGACTTGCACATGTCATTGGAAATCTGCTTATTAAAATGTTCAAGTCAACATTTCACTACTTAAACCAGAGAAAACTAATTTTAAACTCAGAGAAAAGAGAAATGAGCATTTCCAATAGAGCAAGACTGTGCTTGACCTAGAAGGGTGGTGAATCCATCAACTCTCTAAGGTGAAAATACTCTACAGTTTGCAGGATTAAATCTTAGGAGCCCCAGTTCAAGAAAGCATTTTAGGCACAAACTTCTCTGTTTTCTGAAAAGTGCTTAGGTATCTTTTTTATTTCACTGATTTTACACAAGAAGTAGTATGAAAGACTTCTGAAATTGGCAAATCAGCTGCAATACATACATTAGGATACATGCATTTTGTATGTAGTATGATCGCTGTGATCCTGAAGCCTGTCTTAGCCCAACAAGAATGTTATTTATTTAAAATAAATACCCAATATGTAGCAAACCAGAGTGGGAGCCTATAGTTATTTCATGTGATACAATTCTCACAGGAGCCCAAGAGAATTCTGCTTGCATTAAGGTGAAAAGTCAGCAAATGTTTTACATTGCCTTTTTTTTTTTTCCCAGACTCTCGTTAAATGAAAGGGTTTTCAATTTTATTTCTGCAGAGTCGAGGCAATTTTAAAGTGCATAGTTGTTCTACCAAGAAATTCTAAATATATAAGTAATTTATAGATTACTTATTTTTGTCTTCTCATTTACTAACTTCCTTGTTGTATGTAGCTACAGCTGCTGTCTTAGCATTTCAGTGTACATGGGAAAACAATGTACTGAGTGAGCAGATGAAAAATTCCAGAGTAATTTAGAGTCATATTCCCTGGGCCTATTTAGGCAGCTGAAATTATACAACCCTGATGCCATACCAATGATGTCTGTCATCTACATCAAACAAATATGTGGGACAGCTTTTTTTCCAAGAACATTTGATTGTGTTAATCTCCTCAGCACAGTCATACAAAATCATGACTTGCCTACTAAAGTTCTTAGTAGCTCAGACTAATTACTGTCAAAGGAGATCATGCATTTTCTGAATGCGTTGTCAAGCAAAGTTAAAAGAAGGACACATGAAATGCAGTCCGTGGATAGAGCTGTGTGTTTAATCACAAAATAAAATATAGATCTGTCAAGTTACAAACTGAAACAAATAATAGCAACCTAGATAGTTTTTGGCTTAAACTCAACAATGGATTCTAAAAAATATGAAAATAAAATTTATTCATCCATAGTCTGTTTTGGCACTACAATATCTGCTAACTACTCTTTTTGCTTCCTGGCAAATGGAAAGTAAAAATAAATCACAATGAAAGTACAGAAAAAGGGTTCTGATGATGCTTATGTTACTAAGAAACATATAATTGAATTTTCTACCTCTGTTTGCTATTAGAACAGCATTTTTGTGGCTACCTGTTAACTACTGGCCATTGTACAAGGCTTCCTTTTTTGACTATGTCCAGTGATCACTTTAAGTGTTGTAACTTATGCTGTATACTGTCTGTGGTGACATGAGAACAATGCATATTCCCCTAGCGTGAAAAAGATCTTAATTTTTTTTCTAATATGCTTCTCTTATTATGTTCTGACATTTTCTCTAATTCTGCAATTTGAATATTTATAGCAGATGCTCATTCTAAAGCAATGTTTTCCCCTTGGAATCCCTTTTCTAAATTGATATCATGTCAAACTGATTTGACAAATTCTTTTCCTAACCTCATGGGCATAATTCCAGTTTCTTCTCTAAGGAGAGGGGAGGAAGCACTGCATTTTCAGCCCTGTGCCTGGGAGCAGAATTAGCCGCAATATGTTTTTGTGAAATTTAGTGAATAAAAGGGGTTAATAAATATGACTCCCTATGTCCTATTTACTCAGCTGGCAACTTTTGTATGTCTCCAGGCAAGTATTCAAGAGTCTGTATGAGGAGTTGCAAAAGTTAGGCTGGGAACAGGCAGTTAAGACTCAATCCTTTAATTTTCACATCTGTGACCCCAGCATGACTCTCTCCTGTGTAAGGACAGCACAACCAGTTTCTCAGGGGCTTCTGGGGTAAGTTTCTCCAGGACTCTTAGCCCGAGTGTTTTGTCATCATATACGGATTCAAAATGCCTCCTTGGGACTACCAGAGCAATGGAAATGAGGCGAGAAGTCTACACAGATGTTCTTATCCATTGAAAAAGCTCATTCTGGCTTAAGTGGTAAGTAAGCATCAGTGGTCCCTAGCAGCCGCCAGTAGCTGAAAAGGCACAGAAGAAAAGCCACAGTTATCCCGGGACTGACCTATGCACACATTTTCATCGTCCAGCTCTGCAGAGGCATTTCTGAAGTAGCCCAGCCTGCATAACTCACAGTGCTGACCTCTAGTGTTGTGCTTACAGCTCACGCAAATGACCGTATTGAGCAGCTCGATGTAACTGCACCGGTTGGAGTGCCCGAAGCATTGACAGTCTTTCAAGGAAGAACAGAAATGTATACAAAATGTATACAGCAGCAGAGTAATAGCACATTACATGCTTAGTAAAAATGAACCATGAGCAGAAATATGAATGAAAGGCACATACATGTTAATCAATGTAACATGGACAACAGCAGATGTTTATCTGCAATGAAAGCGGAAGTTTGTTTCAGGCAAGTTAGCGTGACCTGACAACCATGGCATGACGTTGCAGGTTGGCTGTTGTTGGCAGACCTGATGGAACTGAAGCATTTGCAGTTGTAAACCTTTCAGGGTTACTGGAGGCTCTACAGTTTCTGCTGATAGAAATGCACATATTTTTGCACATTTGAGATGAGTATAAATCAAGACCCTGGAAAAACTTCCTCATATTAGAAATGTTAAAATCGGTGGACAAAATTGTCAAACTTCATTATGCCTAAATCCACAACTGTAGAGTAAAATAAAAACTGCCTTTTTCCCCCCCCCCCTCCCCCGACAGAAATGGTGAGTATTGAAAAATGCTGCTGAACTTGGGGTGCAATAATTGATAGGCACCTTGGGAACCAGACTGTTCTATTTCAAGACCAAACATCTCTGGTTTGACAATTCTGGCCAGCACCTCCTAAAACAATAAAGAGAAAAGGAAGGAAGAGAATTGTTATTTGAGAGTTACTTCCATTGTACTTTTGAGGTAAGCATTAACACATTTTTGTACTCTGAGAGGAAAAATAGTTGGGCCAATAAAGATCATGAAAATTCTGAAATATGCTGACTAGAAAGCATGCTTACTGCAGCAATTTGAAATGCAGTTGGCATGATGGCCACTTTTAAATCCCCCTTCGTTAAACATAGAATGCCAGTGCCTTTTAGTCCTTTAATCACAAGCAATGCTTGTCTGGCTTTATGCAGAATGAAGGGAAAATTAGAAATGTATCAATAACATTATAGAAGGCACAGTTATGCTCTGCATAGAAAGCTTGTTGTAAGCATGATCACAGAGCTCACAATAAATCCAGGAAAGGTTATTAGCATGATCAGGGAAGTAGAGAGTCTATTTAAAAAGAGAAGACTAGGATAATTTGGCCTATTTTGTCTAGGAAACTGATGATAGAAGATACCACTGAGCTACAAATGCATCAAGGAGATAGCCTCCTGCTATCATAATGGGCAACACTGGCACAAGAACAAATGGGTGTTAACTGTTGGTAGAGAAATTTCAACTGGAAATTAGGAGATGGTATCTAGCTATTAGGGCACTGTGGTTCTTGAACACTTTCAATTTGTAGTAAAAAACACTGATGCTTAAAAGATGTAGTTTATTAACCTGAGGAAGAAATTACAGTATGTTTCCTTCTGTAATGGAGCACTGGATGCAGTGACTTGGAAGGACTTCAAGGTCTTGAAGTTATCTTGTAGTTAGATAAAGCTGTTGCAGAGGGTGTAAAATGTTTCCATATAAGACAGAGGCCAAGTGCCCTCTGACGCCCTTCCTCTGGTATCTTCCTGATTATGCTGGGGCATCTAATGAGCCCAGATGCCCACAATATTTCTGCCTGTATTTTTATAAAGAAACAACAGTCCTAGTATATGTTTGTGAGTATGCTATGCCCACCTGATACATAAATAATTCTTTGGCTTTTGTCTGATGTAGTGGACTGTAAAGAGATTGCATTTTTTCTTAGACATTTCACAGAACATATGTTTCAATCTTGGGAGTTGCCTTTCTCCTGCCAGGAAACATTAATTAATTTCACATATATGCATTTAGTTAATATATATTTCTCGTTCTCTTTGATGCTACACTGCTAGCCAATGTTTTGTGGTTCATGCCAATCTGATAATTTGGATGCCTATAAATGCTGGAGTACAGGAAAGCATTTAGTGTATCAGTCTCAGTATGTTACCACTTGACACAACTGAGCAGGGATGAAAAAGATGCTAATGTCTTTTGCAGCTGGTCAGTGTGATTCAGCATCTCAGCCAGCCACCCACAGCATTTCTCCCCTAGTATATCCATCTTGCTTAAGTGAAAACTGGCTGCATGTGGCAGAGAAAAGACATGCAAAAATGGAACCTAGCACAAGCAAACAGGGCTCACAGAAAATTATTGCAATTGTAAGAGTTTGTGTTTGATATTTAACATAAGAAAGATAGGCTGGTGATAAGCAATCTAATCTTTCTGAATTTTGGATTCAGAAGCAAGGCTGTCTTGGTCTCTCTGACAGAGGACCTGTCTTCTACTACCGTTAGACAATTTGTTTTGGTGAGATGATATTGTATTGGTATGTTTGTCAGACTTGTTGCTAAACATTTTCATACTGCAGGTTAATTTAGAGGAAATAGTTTACATTGTTTTTTCAATAAGTAACAGGCAACTCGATGCTGCATTCTTATGCTTCCAAAATACGCAGACTATAAAGAAATCAGGCTATGCTACATCATCTCTTCAGTTTAAAGTAGCAGAAAGAAATTGAAAATGTTCTGTGAATGAATGACTGCACTACCTCCACTCTGAAATTGTGATATGACTTTCATTAAAATTACTACTACACATCATTAGCCATTACAAAAGCACAAGAAACAAACTGCACATTAAGTAATTAATTCTGAAACAAAACTTGCTCCAAGTTATGGAGTGAAGAAGCATCTAATAGTTATGAAGGACTTGGATATATGCACATACGCAGAAGGACTACCCAAGTTCAGACATGAGTCGTTGATATTAAAGGTAAACAATGAGACCAGTTCTCGTACTTGGTTGCATTTATATAAGTACTACTCCTGTAACAACTGTACTGTATGAAAGAAAGTATTTGCCCGAAAGTTAACTTATGATACGGTACGTGTCATAAGAAGGCTCTAGGAGTTGTGATCTGACTAGTAAATGCTACATGGTGTAGAAAAAACACAGTTAACTTAAAAACAGTCTAACATATGATCAAACAAAAGTAATGGCAAAAGGAAAAAAAAAAAAAGGGAAGCATGGCAAGTAATGATGAAATCAATTTTGTGGTGATGTTTGCTTCTCTGCCTGCCCACCATGTTGCTAATGCAATAATTTGTTGCTGTTGGCCTGATCAGTGAATCATTCTTACATCTCTCTGTGTTTAAAACAAGAAGCTATGTAAAGACCCCTCCCATGATTGAAATGGAATTATTTTCTCTCCTGGCTAAATGAGGTCCTAAACCACTGAAACATAGCACATAATGCTGCATTCAGCATCACACCAGCTGGGAAGCTAATACCTGTCACTGCTGTATGGCCTGTCTAGCTTATCATGTGGTTGACCTAAACCAGAAAGCAGCCTGCTTGTTAAAATTGTCAGAAGCAGAGCTTAGGTATTTAGGTACACAGCTCTAGTTTAGCAGCCTTATCACTTCCATGCAGTGGAATAGTAATATAACCACTGAAAGAGATGGGGAGAGGTACCCAAATCAAACTGCACATGGTTTACCAACAGTGAAATGATATGAGTGTCTTACATTGCTAGAAAATGCTGTTTTAAGTTCTGAGTACCACATGTCAGGAAAGACACAGATAAGCTGAATAACAAGGAGTGAATGGTTCAGAAACTAAAATCTCAGAGGAGAAATAATGATAGCTAGATAGGTTTAATGTGAAGGAAAAAGGGAGATGGCCATGTTAGATGTGATCATTGTCTTTGGATGATTCAGGAATTGTCAAATCCCTTGCAAACTCACTGAAGCATAGAACTCTATCAGCCTTTAAAGACTTTTCCAATGCAATGATTCTATAGCAACAGTCTCGATCCTGTTGTAGAACGCATGATAAAATTACCCATTGAAGGCTCATGAAGAGGTTGATAATCTAATTGTTTTTTTTTTCTTTTTTTCCTAGAAATAAAACACTTTTCCCTCCATTATAATGCTATGCATTTACATCTTTGAGATGACATACTGTTGCTGTGGGGATGAGGCTCAGCTGAAGCTTCTGCTGCAACCATTAAAACATGAAATGTCATCACATGAAACAATGGTAAACATACATGGAAGGCTCTCATAATTTTTAAATCAAGACAATGCATGAGACAGCTATCAGTGTGACTTTCTAATTTAAAGCACTAAGTGTATTTCAAGAAAATTGCATTTAGAAATCATTATTTTTTCTTTTTCATTTTCCAGTAGCTCCATGTTTCCCCTCCATACACTAAGGCAAAAAAAGGAGATTTCATTGTAACCTTAAAAATAACCTTCTTCGTAACAATATGGCTCATTACCATGATCTCACCAAATGGGTCAAATAAAGTTAAAACATTTTTTAATAACACTATTCCTGGTTAATATGTATTTCATGAATAATGAGATATTCACAATAGCTGCAGGAAGACAAAACATCTTCATACATACTCTTTACAGATAAACTGATGAGGAAAAACAATGAAAAGATCTCAGGGTTCAGACTGTGAATGACAGATATGCAAATGAAACAGGTTGCCTCTAAGTCAGAGAAAATACTGGTATCCTTTATTATGCCCATATAATACCATTATTTTGATAAAACACTGAAACAGCAGTTCAAAATGTAATGCCCACACTGAATTTGCACACTTACAATAAAATGAAGATGTAAGGCACACTTAAAATGCATTAGAAGGCGAAACAATGCATTACACTCCATGGCATTTACAGATACTTTTTGAGGACAGGGACAGTTGATGTTTTCTGTATTGTTTGCCCTCAACTAATCTGCTTATGTTTCCTCTCTTACCATTTATGCATATCAATGAGGAACACAAGAATCCAGTAAACATTTGCTTTCTAGGCAAGGATCTGAACGGTCATATTCATACATTTTACTGCTTTAAAAATAAATGCCATGTCACTTTATTTGCCAGCAACAACTGTCTAAGAAGCATATTTATTTTTCTTTTTATGGCTTACGTTTATGCAACTTAATGCTTCTGTTGTATTCAATGAAGATGCCTAACCAGTAAACTAATGGGTACACTTCACAGATATTCCAGATTCATACAGTGCAATGTTTTCACAACACAGAGCACTATGGAAACACTGTATGAATCCTAGAATTCCTACCTCTCTTGTGGTTTGCAACTTGAACAGAAGAAACAGTTGACATAGCTAATTTGGGAGCAACTGGATAGGTAATAAAATGAACAGTAAATTAGAAAAGGTATCATATAGGAATAAATCAAAATATTAAAATAAATTTGTTTCTTTTCTAACCTTTAAAGTAGATTTGACAATGTTTTGTTTTCTAAGGAAAGAGTGAAAGATAGAGAAAATAAGTCATATACTATCAACTATTGAATCATTTTAGCTGTAATATCCAAGATCAAGACAGGGAATATAATTCACATCTACACACTTCGCGAGTTTTACGTTAGAAGTTATTTGGTGATTTCTTGCAATTCATGATGAATATGGTAACCAGAGTGGTCTGAAAAGGGTTTTATTGAATTTGTATGCCTAATTCTTTTTGCCAAAAAGTATAAACGTAAACCCCAAAATAAATCAGTTAGATTTAGTAGATTTCCTTAATTATTCTTTCCATACACAATCCTTAACTGAAGTATTTAATCTACAATAAATGTTAAGCACTGCAACAATATGCTGAAAAAGTAATAATGAATAGTAAGTTTTTGTCTTTTATGTTCCCTAACAAAACATCAAAACTAAATTTATTTAAACTCTTATTTTTGGGGAAGAAACACTGAATAATTCAGAGCTGTTCAAGATGTATTTTGCAACAAAGTTAAGCCTTAGATCCCAGACAGTATAATTAAGCTATGAAATCCTTTAGAAATGTGAAGTTTAATTTAGTTAGGAATGTTTTGATTTAAAATTCCTGTGAATAATGTAGGCTAAACCTCACAGTGAGCAGAGGAACAGAGATCAATCTGGTTTTTGTTTGTTTAAGAAACACATGCAAAAGCTTGGAAAATACAACATGGGCTAAATGAAGTTNTCAGAGAGAAGTTCTCATTTTTTTTTTTTTTTTTAATTTTTTTTTTGGCACATAGGAACTTGCACATATAACATGGTAGATTTTACATACATATGTTTTAATTTGGACATTGTTCAGCTTAGTAGTTCTTTTCTAGATTGCCTTTTCATTAATTTTATTCTGTACTTCTATGCGTTATAGCACAGAAAGGACACCCTTTGAGCAGCAAAAGCAAGCCACAGGCCAGATTTCTGCAGGGATTTTTTGGAGAGAAAAGGGCAGTAAGTAAGAAGAATGAACGGATATTAGTTTTATAATGAACAATCATTCGGAAAGATGAAGTATAGCTGAATACCTTTTCAAACAACAAATAATCTTACTTTTATTAGTCATAAAAAGTAATTCTATTTCTTTCAATGCTAAACATCACACCATGGTCTATGAGTAGTTGTGGTGCTCCAATTGTAGAAAACCATGAGTCTGTCCTGCAGAGAACTTGCTTGTATAATGGATGGCATGAAAGCTGAGAATGATTCTCAGCTCACTTGGGAAAACAAAGTAAAAACAAGACATTAAAAATGGGTTTGATGTAGGCAATGACAATCTCTTTCACTCAAAAAGCTCAAAGCTTACTCAAAATATAGACTGTGCTATCTAAACAAGTCCAGTATTATCTAGGGCTTGCTGTCTATTGGTACTTATGATTTGTGTCTACTTTTCCAGACATTTTGCAGTAATGTGTACAATCTGAGTTTTGGAAGACTCCTTTTTCAGGTAAGGTCTGTTTAGTTATTTTCTCACAGAATAGCATTACTTAGAACCAGAGAAAAATGAGTTGAATTATCATTGTTACTACTTTTGCCACCACGTGGGACTCATTGAAAGCAATTTCAGTAACTGTAGACCACTAGGAATTTGACAGCATCCTACCTTGGCTTGGTTTAGAAACCTCAAGGGAAGAAATATTCGGCCATATCCTATCAAACTTTGGAGGATCTGCATGCATCAGGAAAAATCAGGTTTTGTTATTTACATCTGTGATATCGTTCTAAATAGGCAAGCATATGGACAAAGACATAGATAACAAACATTGACTACTGGACTAGTCTAAGTCGCACTTGAACAGTACATGACTCCACACTGAACAAGAAAACAAGCAATTGATGATTCCCAAAACACAAAATGGACAGAAAATACCAAGCATAACAATTTATCTTCTCTGGTTTTAAATATAATTTTTCATGATGAGAGGACATCCTCGGGCAATATATATGGCTCTAACACCAGGAACAAAACAAGAACATATTCTGTTAAATCTGCTTTGCAGAGATAAAATGACAGTATCAGACAAATATGGATTTCTTACCAAAGACACATATCTTACCGTAACATCCTGTTTTAGGGCCTTTGAGTGAATTACATATCTGTTATCAGAAGAAATATATTTACCAGTAGAGTGGGCCTTTTCTATGGCTCTCACACTTATGTGTGTCTCATCTATTTCCTATCACCTCTGCCGATATATTTTACAGCTTTTTTTTTTTCTTCTTGTCAAAACATTAAATGTCTACATTCCTTAGAAGTCCTACATAATGTGTTACTTGCATGAAGCATTTTGTGTCTTAGTGAAAGAATTAACTGTGTCTATTGAGAGCTTTATCTCCTTTGGTTAAAGTGTTATGGGACTGGGGTACTGGGGAATGACAATCCTTAGCGGAAGAGTGCTGGGTGTTGGAGTTGAGAATAAGTGAAGAGGATGGGGGGGAGGTTGTGGGGGAAGAAAAGAAAGAACTTTTTTTTCTTTTCCATTTCCATCTGCCTAGCTTTGAACATCAGATTTGGACCATGTTTTTAACAGCTCCTCTGAGTACTGCAATGGTTGTGTTTTCTCTGAGCCAATCAGAAATTTTCTTTATGTTCACATCAACCTACATAGTGGTGATATTAGTGGGGAGAGAGCTGTTCCTTCACTTCTGTCTAGGAGGAATTCAGTTGGGTAGTGAGTAGATTACAGCTGTTACAACTTGGCATCAAGGGTCTAGGTTTCTATGTCTTTATGAAAAAGATGTGTTTCACTGTTAAGTCCATCTTAGTGGAAGACCTGCAGTGAAGCTGTGACAAAAAGACTTGGGCCTCAAACATCTCATATAGAAGGAGGACATCCAAAAGTATCTTCAGACATTTGTCAAGGGTGAAGAGAAATTGTCTGTGTGGGGCTGTCTCAAAAGTCCTCCCATATGGAGGACAATTCAAGGAAGGACTGATGACTTGCATTGTGGCCATTTACCGTTAAGCAGTATTCTGCAATTGAATTGGTTAAAGTATAATATAATCACATAATTATATCAGATTCTTGCATTTTTGTGGTTTTTACTTATTACTCAAGAAAACAAAAGAAAGAAAAAACTGAGTCAGTTTGGTAGAATCTCAAACAGTCTATGTACTGATTAAAAATAACCTGCCTCTACAGGTCAGATCCACCAATTCACACACATAGGAAGTGCAAACACAACAGTCAGAATGTGTAACAAGCTATACTTACTGAGGTGGCATGATAACCCAACCCACTCCACTGGAAGACTCTGTTACCATGCACCTGAGAGACCACCTTACTCCCCCTGAAACACTGACTGGTTATGGTAAATAAGTTTCAAGCATGCACAGGCAAATTCCTCACACAGTTAAAATTCTAGTAGCTTTAGGAACACTTGTGCTTGAACTAAGCATTTTAAAGGGACTGGAAATTGGAGAATACATATTAAAATTAGTAAGTAAAAAAGGAAACACAATCTTTATGGACTATGTTGTTCTGCTGTCCACTGAGTGTTTCTCTTAACCATTGTGCAGCATTAGAGTTGTTGCAGAAAGCTGTTGAAGGTTCAGACTGTAGCTTCCAATATCCTCCCTGTGTTGTTCAGTACTGTGTGGCACACAAATTACAAATATTCACATGTATGGTGGTCTTCAACTGAAAAGGCATAGGTATTATAAGAGGTGAAAATAATAGTGTCAAAGCTTTGTAATGCCTTAGGACTGACCCTCTGGAATATGCCATTTAATAAACTGTAAGTCCTATATAGGAAATCAGATACTTGACATAATTGGACTCGTATAATCAGTAATGTTTCATATATAATCTATTCTCATTTTCATGTCCAAATAAAATCACTCCTTGTAAGGTAGAAACAAATCAGTGCTACATATTTCTGAATGATCCTGTAGTGCTACAGATCTGTGCTTGTTTTAGCAAACTTACTTATTGAAAATGGAGGTTATGATACCACAAAATAATTAAAAATTCCCTGACCCTTAAAATTAGATAACACTGAGCTGAGTTTCTTAATGGACACCTAAAACTCTAAAGAATATATTTACAGTGCCTGAAGATTACCAATTAAGTACTATTACTAGTGATTATTGCTAGTTATTAGTGATAATTATAACTGTCTTAGATGGGACTTCTGCAGGTAATTTTTTACTTCTGTTTGCTCATGCGAGGGTCAGCTCTAAAGTCACCTGAGGTTATTGAGGGTCATATCCAGCTGAGACTAGCTGCTGCTGGGTAATGTGAGTGATTAATGAGACTTAATGATTCTGTTATGTGGTTTTTTTCAATCTTTGGTATAGAGGATATCTTATTCATGGACTGTATTATCATCAAGATTAGAGGTGTCTTTCTTCATCTTGTTGATTTTTTTTTTAATGGGGATGACTTTAAATGCTTTCTCTAAAAAGGTATGTGAGGTGTCCAAGTAAAAGAATGTTGACTGTCATTCCTACATGTATATTGGAGCAGATGAGTCATCCTTTGAACAGGCAGCACTGGGAAAATTCATTTAGCAGCTAGTTATTCCTTCACAGCAACATGTGAAAATATTTCTAGTCCTTGGAGATTATCATTAAGGATTTTACTTATGGAGAAGTTGACTAGATAAACCAATCTTATCCAGAATACTTCCATGACTGGACACTCTATTTTGTAATTAGAGTCATTATTTACCAGAATAATTTAAGAATTTTGGTGTAGGTATTCTTTAAGAGATGCTATGTAAATCTGCTTTGACATATTCCAAGACAGTTATTCTGGGCAAACAAGGCTACAGAAATGTGAGAGTTTCTAAATGTACATTTCAGTGTTATTATTTAAAAGTGAAGCTACTGTAGGCACCTTTAAGAGTGGAGGTATGCAAGCTGGGTGACTGAGCAGAAAATCAGGTATGACATTTAAATTTGCATTGGAAATGTTTGCATTTTTAGTTACTATTGTTCCAAAGCCAGTTATATGTAGAAAATAACTGCTGGGAAAAAAATCTTTCATGAAGGAAAAACTGATTGCATTCTATTTATTAGATATATGATAATTTCCTTTTTCTTTTTCCATTTTATTTTTTTTAGAGAGTATTAGAATAACTTCTGATATTAAATGAAGAAAATGTGTCTCAAATATTCACTGGAAGTGCTCTCTGCACCATGGGCTACATCACGGTTTCAGACCGGGGAAATAAAGGAAATGAATGGGTGGCTTCAGCATGATACCAACCAGATACCTACACATGAAAAAAGCCTGTCATGATCTTGGCAGGAATTAATCAGCACTTTGTTGGTTTCTCACTCCAGCCTAGTACAGAACTGGCAGAAAAATTAAAAAGTATTCCCACTGAGAGAGGCCAACCTTCCTCAGGGATGAAGGGCACAGGTGATGCCCTTCATGAATACATGCATGAATACTTTGTTGCTGCCTGGGCATCTGCGCTCTACCGCAGAGCAGTGCCTTGTCCTCTACTAAAGAGTGTCTCCTCACCCAGCCCGCACACAATGCATCTGCTGAAAATTACTACTAATAAATCAGTAAGTCTTAAATAATGCTCACTAATGGCAAACAGGGAGCCTTTGTGTTGGCAACTGTAATTATTTATTTATTTTTAAACAACAATAAGGAACCCCAGTGAGATGCTCTGATTCAGATGTTTTCCTACTTTCAGTTAAACCAGAAAAAAAGTATTTTAAAAATTGTCAATGTGAACTTAGTGATTCAGTGGAAGTTCGTATGTCCAGCCACAGAAAGCTGGCCTTGCCACTGCCTGTTTTAAACCATGAGTAGGCAACAGTAAACAGCTATTCTAAAATAAAGATATCTGCTGAGCACAGTGGAGTTATCATACTGGTTTTAGGCATAAAAAAAATTTTTTAGGAAAATTTTTTTTCCTAAAAAAAGGAAAAAAACCAATGCTCAGTGAAATCAGTGTCATATTTAGTAACTGCTGGAATAATGGGGTGTGTTTATATCAGATCCTATTCCAGCACTTTGTGCAAGCATCACACTATTATTGTAGCATTTCTGTCTCCTTTGGGCTCTTCGAAGTTATGATAACCTACCTCATGTAAAATTTGCCTTTAAGCACTTTCATTAAACTGATAAATCAAAATCACTGAAAGAGTAGAAATGCTGATTTTTTTTTTTTAAATCACCCTTTAATTTTATTAAGTTTTATAAAAATACTTGCCAATATTAGGCAATCTTTCTTGGAGCAATGTAGGAAGTTTCATACCTGTTTCTTTGAAGAGAATTCTGCATAAATGTGAAGATGTGGTTGTTTTATGGCAGCTCCTCAGCCATAACAGCTTTTATAACTGTTGGAAGAATTTAAATGCAATTAGTCCTTTATGTGTCCACTTTTTGTTGTAGACAAAAAGAAAGTGATCTTTTTAGAGGCTTAAAAGAAAAAGATAAATCCAGTTCTGGAAACTTTCACATATCAGAAAAAAGGTCCACTGACGTGAACAAATTATTGGCTGATTCTCAAACTGAGGGCTGAGGGAATTGTTCAATTTTAAGTATTTCCACTAAAATATTTATAGAAGTGCACAATGAATTAAATACTTTTTGGAAATATTTAGGTACATTCCAATGAAATAACAGGTAAATTATCCTGTTGATAGTTTGCAGGGGCTGTTCCTTTTTATTTGGATTATCTGTGTTGTTTCCAACAGAAATGCTGAAATTGGCTGGTCACTTGGGATTTTTGTAAAGTAATTTACAACTGATGAACAGTAAATCATGATGCTTTTTTAAAAACTGCTATGTTGATTTGGAAACCTCATTCATTTCTTATACTCTGTGAAATAAACTGATTACATGTCTAAGGAACAGAAAGAAAAAGAGGGTAATACATAGAAGTGGATTTTTTCCCTGACAATTTCTCCCTAAGCTTTATAGATAATTAGATTTTAAAATATCTTTGTGGATAATGTCTGCTCTCTATAAACTTCCATAAGTAAATGAGCTATACTTTCATATTTTAAGTGCTATGTGTTTTGCACACCATGGCACAGATTGAAATGTTGATATGTTATTTTCTATGGTGTCCTATCATTCCATTATTTATTAATGGTTAAAACAAAGGTAACTGCCAACTGAATAATTTTCCATGTATTACAGCAAATCAAAAAACACTGTTTGACTGATATACTGTTTTTAACTAATCCATGATGATGATGGTAAACTGTAATGAAGAATAAGAAACAGTTCTAAGCTGTCAGTGGCAGTGTCTACTGGACTGGTGAGAACAGCTCTTCTTATCTGTTAAAATTGGTGGATCTGGCAAAACAAAAACTGCCAAACAAAGGCCCTCCCAAATCCCATCTCAACAATCTGTCAGTGCCCTCTGGAGCAGCACTGGTGGTTTCTCACCCTGCACTTGAATCACTCTGCTGACATGATTTCTGTCCAGTGCTGGGGCCAGTTTTGCTTCTTGAACTTCAAGGGTAGCATCCAAGTTACACAGAAGAAAACTGGCTTTGTTGTGAATCTTACTGGGTAAGACTACCCTTCTTTTATTTGGAATCTTTCATATCCAGTGTTCAGATGAAGACATCACACCACAAAGGCTATCTGCACTTTCTTTCAGCTCAGTAATGTTTTAATATAATGGAAAATCCAATTGTTAAAGCAAAAGATTGAGTGCTTCTAAGTATTAAAGGAAGGAAAAGAGATCTTGTTACTGACTTGATATTATGATCACTAATTTAGATAAAGTAATTGCCTTAGACTAGCAGCCTGATCAAAATTATTTATTAAAAGGAAGGATTTGGATAAAATTGAATTGATATTAAAACATTTTGATTGTATGTCCAAAATAATAGATACAGTCTGCAGACAATATTTAACTGTTCTAAGGAGATAAATATCTTAATGGTCTCTCAACAACAGAGGTTTCCGTAAAACCTAACCTCAAATAATTATAGAAAAGTAATGTCCAACCTAGTTAACGCATGTTTATATCCCACTGACATATGTGGGTGTTGTGTATATACTCTAGTCCAGAGCTTGGCATTATAATAGCTTTGATTGCATGATTGCAGATTTAATGAGCGAACTTCTCAGTTACTGTGAGGGGGCAAAATCAGGTCCAAAATACTTTGTGTTGTTATTAAAAAAGAAAAAAAAATCTGCTAGTATTTGCTCTCACACCCTTTAAAGACATTAAAATTTCATAAAAATATGTAAAACAAATAAAACTACACTCGTCCAGACACTATTTTAGTTCCAGAAAAATACCTACTAGATTTTTCAAGGTTAAGAAAACAATAAAATGAGTGCCCATTCATTATTTTTTCTAAACTTCTATGTTTTGCATTCATTATCATAAAAAAAGGTTCTCTTATTTTGAAATTGGCTATAAGGAAGAACAAAAACATAGAGAACAAAGCAGAAAATACCGTTTAATTACTGTGATTGCATCTTGCACTTGGGTGCACGGTCTGTCTAAACTCTGACTCATCTGCCAGCAGCAGGCATTAAGGTGATAATCACCCACATAGAGCTATTTGCACATCATGTCTATCCGATTCTGTATCTAATTATACCCTTTATAACAAACTGTTTAGCATAATTAGTGAAGTTATGCTTTACAGGAAAAAAGATAGAAACCATAGTTTAGAAGATTCAACTTTTTGAAAGCATACATGTACAGATTAGTAACTCTGGTATCTGGTCATAATAATGAACATTTTGATGCACTGGTCTATGTAAAATTGTACAATCATTATTTTAGCAAGTATAATATCGTTTCAGAATATGTACATACTCTATGTAAGAATTGCTTAGAATTATGAAATGGTTTTGGGACTCATTAATTGCTAACACTTTCACCAGTATTTTTCCAGACATGGCTGAAAAATGCTGAAAGGACCAGCATTGTAATCAAGAATGCTGGAAATGATCAGAGAACCTATTTTTCAACTGATAGACAACAGCAGGTTCAAATGACCTTAATGGGAAATCTCTGGTTTTTTTGTTTGTTTGTTTGTTTTGTTTCCTTCTAGATGATCAGAAAGGATGTTCACTAGTGACCACTCTTTCTTTGTGTTCAGACTTCAATAATAAACTGCTTTAATACAAGATCCTTTGAAGTAAAAAAAAAGGAAAGGAATAGATAATAGTACATATATGTGCACACAGGAATATATTTATTTTTTTGTTTGCTTTCACTGCAGCCTTAAAAGTGTTAAATGAACATTACTTGAGTTGTCATCTTCCTTGTATGCTGGCAGTTTAGTCTTTCTAACCCCTTTGCCCTCAACCCCATTGTCCTTATAATAACAGAAAAAGCTGGAAGCACACAAAAGCCAATACCCTCCCCACAGGTGTTTGCTGCCAGGCAAAATGAAACCCAAACCGTATCTCCTGAGAGTAACTTTCTGTCCCCAAATGGGGGGAAACTCTGCTGATAAGAACATAAATACTGTATTAGCACAGACAAAAGAAAAAATAATGCATATTCCATTAAAGCAGCCACAACTAATCAATATTGAATGGATTTGTGTGTTAATTATACTTCTGCTATCTTGTCTCTGAGACCAGGATAAATGTATGGATTCTATAATTTTTAAACAAAAGTTCTGCTATTTCTATATTATAGGAAAGATGTTCAAAACATTGTGCAAGTAGAGTTATTTCCCCCTTGAGCTATTTAAGAAAAAAATGTAAAAAAAAAAGCAGAGTATCAGTATTTATTTCAAGAGATGCCCATCACCCTTTCCAAGAAGGCAAAGAAATTTGTTCAATCTACCACATATTATTCCAAGATATTTACAGCAGACTAAAGATAAAGCATAGGCTTGCAGAAACTCTTGTATTTCCTATGGAATATTAAACAGAATTTTCTCTATTTGTAATAAACTGTACTAATCACTCCAGTGTAAAATACAAAGAGGTCAACAATGCATCCTTTCAGCTCACCATTGTTCAAAAAGTGTTTGAGTTTCCCTATTAAGTTTTCAAAGGCCAACATCTGCTGATGCTCAGAAATGGCAAATGTGGTGACAAAGGCTGTATGGAGTGTGAAGTGAAAACAACCATATAGACCATGCAATACAGTACTAAGAAACTATAGCACAACCAAACTCCAAAGAGCTATTTTCCCATTCATCCCATTTCTATTATTAATGGCAGGAATATTCCTGAGAATGGTGACATAACTTTCTCTTTCACTCAGTTTTTGGTTTTTTCTTTTTGTTATAAAATACATGTAGAAACACTATGAATCTGCAGTTTTGCAAATACCAAAGAAGACACCAGACCAGGAAAATTACATTATTAAGACTGAAGATTTTCATTTGCATGTTATTGTCATTGATGTTGTTACACTATTTAAAGCTGCAAGACAGATGCCAGGTTGTTCAGCTTTAACACTGCTCTCACTTGCAAGGGAGATAGTTTTGACGGCATTTAACTTGCTGTCTTAGAGCTTAACAAATCAGTGCCATCCATGGGCTTAAGTAAACTGAGTTGATTTATAAATTGATAGACCTGACCCTGCATCATAAGAAGCAAGACCATTTTAGCCAAATTATTAAAAACTTTTCAGTTGGATACTAAGCATGGCAAATTGCATTTTACGACTGCAATATTTTATAATTGCGGTAGTTCTGCATTATACAAGTTGTGCCTAAAGTATCTGCAAAGCTGAGGCTGTGGGTAATATTCTTTCAGTCAGTGACAACAGGATCCCATTTCTGCCTCCCTGCTTTATTTGTAATTAGCTAACATACCATGAATGTGTGCTATTCTCAGCTATGGAACTCACTCAGACTCACAGCTGAGCTACTGTGCACTTAGTTCCTTTCAAGTGTTTTATTTAAGTAACCATCTATTTCATAGATATAATTGTTCTTGTTATAGTTTAAGTGTAATATTTTGATCCTTTACTTGCATACAGAAAAGCATTTTTTCTGTGAAGGAACGCAGTTCTGTTTTTTGTGTGGAGTAAAGCCAAGTTCAAAGACCACTAGAGTTAATGCAGATACCAGCAGATACCCGGCACTTAATAATCTATTTCGTAAAAATCAAAGTTTTTCCATTTATAAACTCTTCCAATTGCTTTTTGAATTTACCCACACATATACATACATGAAAATTAATGGTCTTATACTTCTGTTATTAGCAAACACTTTTTCTTTTTTTCCCAAGATGCTCAGCAAGTATTTTCTGTGCAAGTGTCTTAGTTCTTTTTGTAACACTCAGTTTTGTAAAACTCAGTTTTCACCTGAGGAAAAGAACCAATCAGAAAATCTGTAGTTCAGTTGTGTTGTCAGGAGTGACTCTGTCTTTGATCACGTAATAACAGTTCCATGTTAATGCAACAGAGAAAGCCCTCGTGTTGTAGGGCATGTTGTCAGAGAAACACTGTCTACAACAGAAAGGGATGTTGAGAAATTAGATCCATGAAGCTGAATGACAATGCAAAACAACACTGGTTTTATTACTTACTACCAATACTGGAAATACTGGGTATACCTGTAGAGAAAGAAAACACAAAAAGTATAGTTAGCTGTTTGCTGTAGTTGGTTGAACTATTACATCTCAGATTCTGGAAACAATTTTAGAATACATGGTTAAACACAAGTAACTGCCAATATGTACCCAGCCCTTTATAAATGCAGAGTCTTTTCTTCAGTACAGGGCTGCAGGGACCACTAAAATGCATTGACAGATGGGACCTACACCAGCTCTCTGTACTTCATGAATTTGTTCAGAACAGTTTTGTATTTTGACCAACCAGCCATTAGGTTTTATGCTCTAAATAAAAATATCAGTCATGCATGTATTATGCAGATCAAGGAGAGCAATTTAACCAAGGGATAGATGCATTGTTAACTGCTTTGGCCAGCTGCTTAATTCAGTTGATACCTTCTGCTGCATTAATTGCATATAGCTATTTTTTCTTCTTTTACTTGATGGTTATCTAAATTAAGCTATGTAAAAGAAATGTAATTGAGTGAAACAGTCTAATGCAGTGGGTTGGTCTTATCGACTAAGCCTCTCTTTTTTATTTTTTTCCTCCCATTTTCTGTTCATTTCATTTCTAAACTGAATTAAGGCAAGAAAACCATTCCAGCGGCAGGTGAGATTAATCATAAGAGGTGGGGCTGCTGAGGAGCAAAACTCCTTTACTGGATAAGCAATGTGGGATCTCATGTTGTATGATGAAATTCCAAAATTTAACTTCTTTTTATGTGTGCCTTGAAATGTATGTAGCACAAAAATATGGATATGAAATCTTTCCTGAAATGCCATTTTTACAAGGTTAAATGCCACTGCTAACTAGTTCCTTAGGTTAGTCAGAAACTGAAGATCAGTATTTAAATCCTGGATATCTACATCCTCTTGGCTGAACACAGTTTCCCTTTTTTAAGTGTTGTTGACTTTTGATGGCATGCATTTTGCTGCAGAAATCTGTCTGTTTCTCTATTAAACATCTGCTATACTTCTTTCAACATCTCTCTTGGAGTTCTCTCTTACTCAGAGATGCACGGACCTCATTCTGCAATTAAGCAAACTGGAGTGAAGGAATGTCTTGAGGATTAATGAGGATTAATGTAAGTCAAGTTCAGAACACTTCTCACTTGTGGCATTGCTAAGAATGCTGAGGTAAAATGGGAACCATAAACAGATCTGTTATGTTTCACCACATCAGTCCTGAGGCACATGTTATAATTTCAGCTCTGTGGTTTCATATCGTGTGGCACCTTTGGCCTGGCAGAGCACAGGGCACAGAGCACAGAACCTGCTGTTCACCATTGAAAGCTAAATGAAAATATCATTATGATAGAACAGTACAGCCATAGTTCTACAAGTCACAAAAAGTGCTTTCTTCAGTTAGGATAATGTGAGAGAACCTCTATCCCTTTGTCTTAAATGTCAAAAAGACAATCAATTTTCAAATAATTTTCCCTGAAGTTTTAATAGCAGCTTGTTTAAATTTTTGCAAGTCATTGCAGCCAGTTTAAATCAGCAGGATTCATTTTCCTTTATACACTCATGGAACCTGCACAAATATTAGATAAAATACAAGAACTGTGTTCTCGCACTCACACTTCCACTGTGAAATGGTATTTGTATTTCCTCTGGGTGTACTCCACCGCCTCAAACCTCTCTGTCTCCTACATGCACATACAAATATCCTTTCCTTTCTCTCCTGAACAGATTGTTCAGATCTCCTGAACAGCAAAGGGAGAGGTTTTCCTTGGAATCTGCTCTCCTCATTTTACTGTATTTCAAAATTTTCAATGAATTCATAGTGATAAATGCTTCCTGGGCAGAGAATAATGAATACAAGATGCCTGCTAGACTGAGGGGCTCTGTAATAACCTTGCAAAGGTGTCCTCAAGTTCTGTTTCAAAAGCTCTTTTGCTCTGTCTGTGCAGAGTTTCTGAATTGGCGTGATCTTCAGTAAACCAGACTGATTTTTGTAATACCAGCTATCTCTGGGTGTGGTGACTGGCCTTGTTAGTGCACTACTTTATGCCCTTCTTACTAAAGAGAGAGAGAATGACACTTCTGAGTTTGTCTAGAAAAGAGCTGGTTATGTAGGGCCACGAAGCAGGATCTATTAACACTCTGTGAAAACTGCACATATGATGGGAAAATTATTCTTAGAACGAGTGTTTTTGTGAATCTGGAGTTACATACTGAGACTAGCTCTTGAATTCAGCTGAGCTGTATTTGGTGCAGGTCCTTAGGTAATAACAAGGCACAGCAGGTGTGATTCTCTCTCTATCTTTCTCCCTCTCTGTCATTGTGGAGGCAGGCAACGACCTCAGTGCGTGGCTCCTGCCGTGCCACTGGGGACACCAATAGACTGTGGAGTCATCCCACACTGCCAGCCCTTTGGATGGACCTGGTTAATTAGGTGACACGGATCATCTCCAGTCAGCCTAATAACGAAATCTGTGAGGACTGCACAGATTTTGCAGCAGTGAAGTAATGTGAACAGGTTACAGAGATGAAGGATCAGGCCCATTACTTTGCTTGATGCACAACTCTATTCAGCCAGGCATATAGAGTAAATAAAACCAGGTGATTGAATTGACATATATTTAGTTGTTAAACCAAAGCAATGTTCAATCTAAATTATCCTCCAGTTGAACTCAGTGGGATGGCTATATGGTAATAGTTTTATAGTAAGGAGACAATGAGTGAAGCATGCAAAAAAGTTCAGGGGTAGCTACTGGCCTCAAAATGGGAAACGTTGCAGTAAAAAGTCACTAATACTATATATTATATTTGACTTGATGGTGGTGGTTTGGTATATTACATGTTCACTGCAACTACATCTAAATATACATGCGTTACTTGAGAAGAAAAAAATCTGGTGTTTTCCTTTCATGCAATCTTCTGCATCTGCCCTGTAATTTTTTTGTTTCCCCTGCTTCCAGAAATGGGTTATTTTATCTCTGAGCTACCATGGAACTGGTGATTGAGAATGAAGAAAAAAGCAAATCATGAGCTAGCAAAGAAGCAAGTTTTTGATTTCTTCTATAGTTTGTGCCAGTGTGAAATCCATAACACAAAGGAAGGGGATGAAACTTTTGGTGAGAAGGGTCACATTGCTGCTTCCAGTCTCATGAGCTTGTCTGCTGTCCATCAGAAGCTAAAGGTGCACCTCCTGTATGACAGGAAGCCAGGGAGAGGGTCCTGCTGCTCTCAAAACACTACACCCAGCTCACAGCTCACTCACATTCAGGGAAAGTGTGTCCCCAAGAGCTCAGTGAACTATCCAGGTGAGGTCAATATACATCAGAGACTCAGAACTAAGACTGTCTCCTATGGAGGCTTAGCTGCATGTGTTAGTAAATAATGCAGTCCAAGTTTGGATCCATAATAATTGCTTATCAAAGCTGTGTAAGAGCTTTTCTGATAAAAGACACACCTAATAATAGCACTCCACAGCACACATTTTAACTTTTAAACAGGAATAAAATATAGAGCCTTTCAAAGCAAAGAGTCAGAACAAGGATGTTAACGCCACACCTCTCTTGCTAGTATATCTGTGATGGAGTATGACAGTACTCCCTGCAGCCAGTCTTTGTTCCCTCTGCAACTTCTCCACTGAGACATGATTGCAGTATCAGATCCTCAGCATCAGTATCAGAAGTTCTGAATTTTCTAGTAATTTACAACTCTGAGAAGCTAGAAGATGTTAGCATCTTGTAATCCCTCAAAGAGAGGGATCATCGTGATCACAGGAGTAAACTTTTCATATATTGCTAAACCTTTATTCAGACAAAGAACCACACACACGGAAAGAAAATTCTTAGGAAATTTCCTGTGCTTCATTGCAAAAGCCCTGGAACTCCTGCTACTCTTAATTTTGCCGTTGTTTTCTTTGTAAAGATTGAAAATTTTTGAATTCCTGGAAAAAGAATCACATAGATGAAGTTTGTTATCCCTCACCTCTGCTTTCTCAAGCCATATCAACTGAATTAAATGGAACAGAGAAAATACTTAGCTACTGCTTTATTGGGTAACAGCTTTTAAAATCTGGTCTTTGTCTTGTTACATTTTAATGAGTACAAATCAGTAGCTCTGTCCAGGAAACTCCTAGTGAGATCGAAGGAATTTTTTTAAAGTAATCAGAATTTATTATTAGACTATTAGAAACTTGGAGAAGCCTGAAACTCAGACCATTTATAGCACTTTGAGTATCTTAAAACAGACACTTTGCCTTCACATGCTGCTGCTGCTTAAGGACTAGAACTCTTTCATTTCACCTCTTCACTGTAATATGGCAAAAATAGAGTTGTTTGAAACAAGTGACGTATGGAAGCAATTCATTTCCCAGCAACAGATGCCACCATAACCAGCACAAACAACCAACTCAGCAGGGTCACGCAGGAGGGTAGAATGCTGAAGAATAATTTTTCAAGCCCTATTTAAAAAAAATACAGCACATTATTTATAGTGCATTGTTTTTTGGTACACACCTGCAATGTTTTGCTGGCTATTGCAGTGGATACTTACTTAATCACTTGCAGTTTTTCCTGACACTCCTGTCTACCTGAATGCTCTTGATACACTGCAGTTTTGCCCTAACCACTAGGTTTCCCAACCTGATACAACTTTTGTATGACATGTTCCTGTGGCTTTATACCTACTGTAAACTTCATTGGCCAAGATTAATATGTAATATAAAACAGGAACAACAAGAAGCAAGAGAAATTCAGTAAACCGACTGAGACTGCCTAATTCTTGACTGAAAAGAACCATGATTGTTTCCCATGTCCTGGTCAATCCTTTGTTTCACGTTGAACTATGAATTAGGAAAGTCATCTAACAGCTGGGAGGCGGTTCTCCCTGAATGTTCAGCACTTCTAGTCCAGGTTATTGGTTGTGAAGGAACTGACACAAAGCGAGCAGGCTTTGATGCATGGCAGCTCAGCGCAGTCTCAGACAGCACTGTTTGATGGAGCAAAGAACAAAAATGCCAAAGATGATCTAAACACTAGGATGGAGGAAAGGGCTAGTGCTGTCAGACACATACAACTGCTGAGGAGAAAAGCTACCCTGTAATACCCTATACCTGTTTAGAGAAATTCAGTAAGTTGTGTGTCAAAACATATTGCAGAAAAAATTACCCACAGAATGAGGCAGCAAAAGGGAATGAATGTAATCACATTCATGTAACCACAGTCAATGAAATAGAATGAAAATATAAAATAAATGCTATGCAGAGACAATCAGGGAAATACTGTTAGTGCCAATAAACAACAGGGTACTCACTGGCCCTCACAGGCAAATCATGGAAAAATGTTTTGTGTTATCCTGAGACATTCATGATGACTTTAAATAGGAAGGATACAGAAAACTGCTTTATATTAAGGTTAATGCTTTGCCTGCAGAATAATCTGGAATGGTCTTGTATTTCATGAACTGTACCTTGAAAAGGTATGATAAAGTCTTATTGGTCACAAAAAAATGGCTGAAACAGAACAATAACAGAAGTTTCAGTTGGAAAAGATTTGGAAATGAACATAACATTTCTTGTTGAAACTGAAAAAAATTTCCCAAATTCAGAGAATTTCAAGAAGTATCTTTTCATTTTGTGAAAAGAAGAAAAAAAAATTCTGAGTGTTTAATTTATACAACTATTTTTAACTCTATCTTATTTTAGCACGCTCCTATAAACTTCAGATGATGTGGTCTTAGATGGAAAAGATATGAAAATTGGAGAAAGGATAAGTGTTGAAGGGACATTGTATTACTGGATTATACAAAGTGTCCCCAGGAAACTGAAGTAATAAATGAAGGGAACTCAAACTAGATGAGTTACTTCTATCAACATGTCCCAGCAAGTATTTACAGAATTCACAGCTGCCTAGGGAAGGTATAATGCTAGGGCTGCACTACTGACCATATGGTGGAGATTGTGACATAAAGGCAACAGAGTAAGTGAAATTCCATTAGCTGTGTGAAATGTTTACATAATAATGAAAAATTTCATATGCTCCAACACAGGTGGCCTTAAATCAGGAAGTGACAAAAGACATGAAGCTTTTATATACCATAAATGATTGCTGCTTATAGCAAGTAATCAGACAACCTACAAGAAGTGAAGCTGATTTAGTTCACAAGCAGGTACATAGGACTCAATTCAAGAAGTACTTTTAGGAGAAACACTTCTGGAATGAAAGCTGACATGCTCGTAAGAAGGAAAAGGATAAAAAAGAATCCACTGCAGCAATATAGAACTTTGAGAGAGCAAGGAGTGAGCAGATTAAAATGAGGAAGTTAGCTAAAAGAAAAATGAAAATATATAATACAAATAGCATGAAGGCAGGCTGGAGACAAACTGTATGAGAAGCTCAGAATAACAACATATAACTCGTCTATTTTTTTAAAATTATAAAAATCAACTCTCTTATAAGCTAAAAACCCCAAACTGAAAACAGCAGAATGTAGATGATTTTGGAAAGACACCCTTCAAAAGTCTAAATCTTCTCAACGAAGAAAGATAGCGAGGAAAAAGTACAAAATCTGTCAGTTTAAATATAAACTACAGTATTTTGAGAATCAACTTCCTACAAACATGGAAGTTAATAATTATTTTTTGTTAACCACAGTAGAAGCAGAAGGTCTCCTAGAAAGACAACTGGGAAGACAGGCAATCAAGGTACTACTAAAGAATATTATAGTTAATTAATAATTAATTTAATACTGAATATTAGTTGTTTGCACTGATCTTCAAAACAGAGAAAGAGAGATTCTCATGATCAGAGGAAATTTCTTAATGTCTGCCATCATCTGAAGTAAATTATATCTAACTAGAAGAATTGCCATAAGGACTTGTGCACCCAAGAAGTATTTTAAAGGAACTCAAATATGATGTTTCTGAACTAATTTGTAGCATATAACTTGTCACTTATGTCAACATTGATGCCAGAAGAAATGTTTTGACTGTGATACTGTCTTAAGAGAGGGCTTAAAGACTGATCTTTATAGTAACAAAATATAAAGTAGACACATTTTTATGCTATTGTAAAAGAGCCATGTTGTTGTCATGTCTAGCATATTGTGTAGTTTTAGCTGAACCAAATTAAAAAATTATATCATAGACCCAGAAGAGACTAAGAAAGCACAGATGACCAGAGATGTGGCATAGTTTTATGATAAGATGAAATAGATCAGGATTTGTAATTTAGAAAATTGGACGAGTGGATAATGTCAGGTTACTGTAATGGCAAATGGTATAACAGATGTAAATAGGGGTTCATGAGTTTATGTTCCTTCCTATGTATCCTCCTATCTAAGGAGGTACAGGCTTAACCATATAAAAACATTTAAAGCAAACAAAATAAAATACCCTTCACTCACTGTCTCATTAAAATGTGAAATGTATTGCCATGAGACATCACTGCGGTCAAGCTTATGGCAGCTGAATCTTTCCCTTGGCTCAGCAGTGAGCAACCACTGTCAGTATAATGGAGGGTCCGGCTCAGAAAGCCAGGTTATTTTTTGGTGACCAAGAAAGCAAAGAAGAAATCCTTCATGTTTCCTGTTTGCCATAAATTACTACTGCTGACCACTGCTGAAGTCAGGATTTGAGGGAGTATTTATCAGCTCCAACAAGGTTATATTTTCATGATGCTATCACCATAATAGTAGTAATAAACAATTGGCCTTATCAGCCATCAGTGCGATTGCAGCAAGCGTGGGCAAAACCCTCCCAAATCTTCGTTCGTGAAGTCTAGCCATGATGATGATGAGTAATAAACAATCCCAGCAATGACTGCCTATTATTTGGGAAACATTTTGATTTTTGTTGTAATTGTATATCTGATGAAATTCACTAATATTGTTAGTGGTCTTAAAATAATGGTTTTAAGATAAAGTTGTTCTAACAAGCTTCAGACATCCTTTAGGTGGGTGCTAATTCCACCGTTCTGTCTGGTGTGTGCTCAACTGACTGGAAATGAGGTAACTGACAGAGAAAGCTGCATTTAGCAAGATCCCTGCTTTCGTGTTCAGATATATCTTGTCACTAGTTTAGATGATTGCTGGGTAGCAAGTGCATTGTTTTATATAGACATATATGTATAAAATATGTACATATGCACATACATACATGTATGTGTGTATATACATATATGTACAGATATAATTAAACTGCTATCTCACCATTTTCCCCAAATGCTTTAAAATATTAATTTTGTGAGCCATGCTCACTTTTTATAACATGTGAAAAAAGTGAATATTCTTAAAAATGTTTTTCCCCTGCTTTTTGGAAGTTCATTTTTTTTCCTGCTCAGTAAGAATTTTATCATAATTTTACGCCCCCACACTTCATGGTTTGTTACTTGGTCTATTACTCTCACATTTTACTTGATAAGGTCCTGCTTCCTATGATCTTCATTTCTGAGTTTTGATTCTTCACAGCTGCTGCTTTGAAGTCTTAGATAACATTCTGAGCATTGCACACTGCTCCTGGTTTTAAACTTTTGATTCAACTGCAGTTCATAGCTCTGTTTCTCCTAAATAACTTTTCAATAATGTTATATTCTAGTACACTAAAATGAATGTTTTGCTTTTAATCAGAGCAAAACTGTGGACTCCTTTCTTAAAAATAGCTAGTAACTTCTGTCAAAAGATTTATCCTAATTTTCAACCCTTTCATCAAAGGAATTTTAATCTGTTACTCAGTTCAGGAGGATTCTGAATCACTATGTATTTCTTATGTGCAGGAAAGGGGTAACTGATGCTCATACTTGTTTTTGTGCCCTCTCTTTCACCACCATATTCTTTTTGACCCAATCCTTTCCAGGACCAGGAAAAGCATCTGTGCATAAGTTATTCCTTTGGAAAATACGGAACATTTTTGTTTGTATGTTTGTTGTAGTTGGAAACAAGCAACTACAAAACCTCAGGTTTTGCTGTTGCTTTCCCTATTGATCTATAAGATCTACAAGACTGCAAATGAACATGGACTGCAGGTCAACATCAGGTAAATATTTCCCAGCCTTTAGATCTTTGGTTATTAATTTGAAAAATTTGGTCTGAGTTTTTTTTTTCACTTTCTTAAAGGGACAAAAAATGAGCAAGGACTTAATTTCACATGTTGAGCTGAGGGTGTTTCCATTCTCAAGGCAATAAGGAAGTATGAATGGAGAGCTGAGGGCACTGTGGCTGGAGCAGTACTGCAGACATCATAACTGTTTCTCTCCTCTGTACCTTTTTTTTTTGTGAAGAGTCCTAATTTTTTCATTCCTTTGACCTTTCTGTGTAGTGTCCAGGAATGTGTCTATGGATACAAACACGCAGTTCTCACGCGAGTTATTTACAACCACGTGAGAGCACAGATGACGTATACTTAGAATTAACACTTGCAAACTGACACCTTGATCAATTATACATAGTGAGTCTTAAAGAAAAAGCAAACTTTTGTCAGCATTAATATTCCTTCAGAGTCATGATATGGGGCAGAATTATAATAATGAAATATCCTTATTATACAAAACTACTTACAGATATTAGCAGTGCCCTTAGGTATAGGCAGATAAGAACCAGGGCTCCATGGTCGGCCCTGGTAATTCTTCTTGCATTTTCCACAATCTGGGCCAGTTGTGTTATGCTCACATTCACAAAGTAGTCTTTTGTTTTCTTCTTTGCAGCCAGTAGCGTGAAGGTTGCACTTACACCTATTTTTAAAAGGCAAAAATAAAACAAAGTGGGATATTATTTAAAGGTGAGGTGAGTCTGAGTTCAGATCAAGTGTTAGAAAAGCGTGTCCTATGGCAACTACTCTATTTCTGTGTTGTGCCGGTAGTATTGTTTGGCCATGCTTTACAAGACATCACTGTAAATAGCAAGTTGTAGTATCTTCAGCTTGCACAGGTCTAAAACTAGGAGTTTCACCAAGACTACAAGATCCTGAATCTTTTCTTGTTTTCACTAATGCAGCTCCATTGAGAGCAATTAAATTATTCATAATCTTTACTACAGACAGGTCTATAATCTTGCAAAAATTCAAGTTACTCACTATTCTCAGGAATAAGTGCTCTGCTTATGTCCTTAGAGAATCTGGCTCAAATTAAGATCCAAATTAGGCCCTGGGTGCATGAGGAAAGAGACCGGTCAAATATCCTCTGCAATGCCACACTTTGGTAGAAGGGAAGCTCAGTATAATGGTGTCATGCCATTTTTGTTCTGAAAATACTGTCTTCCTATTCTTGTTCAGCAAGGAAAAAAAAAATCCTGCTTTAATTTGATATAGCTGTAGTATCTGAAGGTCAGAGGAAATATTTTGATAGGCACATTTAGTTTTACTTGGGCAAGAACACCTAATTGAACCTTGTGACAAAATCATTAGATAAACCAGGTTCTGCATCTGGTCTTAGAACAATTATTTCCTTAAATTCCTCTCTTTCTCTGAAACTAGGACACTTACAGAATGAGAAGTTAGGTTCATAAACAGTAAGGCATTTTCACCTCTTTCCATTCCTTTCCAGCAGATGTCAAAACCAGCTAAAATCTGTTTCTGTTAGGGGCTGGAGAGAAAACTGGTATTTAATGACCTTTCCTGTTTGTTTTCCTCATGATTGTACATCTAGTGATTTAAAGGATTCTCATATGGTCATTTGTCACCTGTTCCATACAGTGACCAATAATTAGAGCAAAACCACACATGGATCGGCCAAGTGCAAATTAACAGCTGTCAAGCTGACTTCCATTTGGAAGGAATATAACCCGAAGCAATTGGCCACATACATATATATCCCCAGGGTAAAACAAGCTTGAAGTTGTCATAAGTGGCTGGTGGAGAAAATCCACAAGAATATGTAATAGAGTAGATGATGGAGCATTCTCCTCAACGCTGAAAATAAGGCAGATGAAACTGCTGTTATTTGAGCAATGCTCATTCTAAAGAAAAACAGGTTCAGCACCTTCAAAGTTGAAATTACCAGAAAGTACTGAACATGCTAGACAAGAGAGTAATTTTTATACAATGTCCAAAATATTCATGCTTGGAAGACTAAATAAATTATGAATTTTCAATGACTAGCCACTGCAGTATAAAATATGCCTGTCTGGGTGTCAGTGGATGAGATATGCCTATTTACACAGACATTGAAGATACTTGTAAATGGTACTGCTATTAAGAAAAGCAATGGGTGATTTTATTGTCCATATGAATATGAAAATTTGGAAGACTCCAAACAGGAGATAAATACAGTAATAACAAAACTAAAAAATAGAGTCAGAGTGAGAAAAGCAGGAGAGACTGTGGAGTCACTAGAACAAATGAGAGAAAGGAAGAGATTGGATTTCTTTCAGGAGGACGCTTCTGTTTTATTATAGGGACTCATTCATGTCAGAGGCAGCAAAGTGATCTAGGCAAGAAAAAAAACCTGAGCTGATTCTGAGGAAAAAGTGTAGTTCCTAGTGCTCTGAAAGGGTGCTGCAGACTGGTAGGGGAACTGAGGTGGAGGAAATGTCCATCTGCTAATGGATGTAAATGTGCATAGGTGTTGTAAAAAGCCCCTGAAAATAAAGAATGGGTTGCATGGTAAAACCTTGCAAAACCTCTGCACTTCTTAAATGCTGAGCTTGTCATGTGTTCCTGGATAGACTGACTGATCCTTCTCTGATTTTGTTTGCACAGGTAAAAGTCTTGGACATGCTCTGACCATCTCCATCCTCCTCTGCTTCTATTCAGTCCTCTGCCATGCTTCTTCATATCTTTATCTATATCTAGATCATCTATATCTATACATACACAAAACATATGCATGTATTTATATGTATATATGAATATGCAAACAACCCTGATAAATTCTCATTATTTCCTTTTATTGCCCACCTTCCCTAATCCCACCGTGTTCCATCTCTTCATGGGCTGCGTCCTTCTTTTTCTTATTTCCCAAGTAAGATAGTATGCTGTCTGTACTGGTGCTCAGTTTTTTAAATTTCTTAGGGCAAGATTGCTCCAGAGGAAGTGCTTCTTGGCCCGGAGGCAGCTGCTCAGTTGTGCCCACAGCAGTGCCCAGGCAGTTCAGCAATGGGCAGAGTTTCTGCTCAGGCATCTTCTGCAACTTCAGCCACCAAGCTCCAACAAAAAAGAATTAGACATCTTGGAGGTCTACGTTTGTACCAAATACAGGCAGGTTTTCGTGAAAACAACAAAAGGCATTTTCTTCTAGAAGTTGGTGACCTCCTGTCAAATTTTAAAACCATACTAACTGAATTTTAAAACCATCAGCCCCCATATGGGCACTCAGAATAAGCATACACAGAATAGACAAAGCAGAGATATTTTAGCCACTTAGCTTCCTAAATGGAGGAATTGCTAAATGGCTTTTCCTGCCCTAAACTGGTAGAATAATCACAGATTCATTCAACCAATGCCTTTATGCAAAGAAACTTATTTGTATGTTTTATATGTATTTTTGAAACCTTTCACGCAAAATTCTCCAGAGTGCTGCATCCTGTCTTCCAAGTTATAATAAAAAACCCAAAACCCTCCTCAAACCAAACACAAAATCATGCCTGGCCCCCACTTCCCCCATCCAGAAAAAGAAAAAAAGGAAAAAAAAAAATCAATGGGGAGTAGTGTAACCTTCTAGAAGTACAATTTCAACTGAATGACAGAAAACAAATTTGATCACTGAAAAAAACGAGGGAGTAATCTAATACTTTTGTCGGCAGAGGATAGTCAAAAGCTAACATTAAGAACCCTCAGAATAATTCAAACTTAGCTGTGCATACTTTCAAAGGAGAAGTAAGGAATAAATATGGTCACTGTGGTTCTCTACAAGACTAGCTAAAGATTAAGTTTTGTAAAAAGTACATTTGTATTAAAAACATCAAAATAGAGTTAATGAATTAAGTCAGTTATAGCAGGCACAAAAAGAAATGTTTAAAAAAAACCCCAAAGTTGAACCATGTAAGGTCCAATAATGTGTGGTAAAAACACTGCTTTCTTAGTGTATAGGCAATATAAAAGTTCAATATGGTTTATGATCATTAGTGTTATATGAGTACGAAAAAAATCTGTAGATTAATGAAATCTAAAGAGATTAAACTGGAGGTCTTGTTGGTGTCAATGACTATAAATAACCAGTAAAAGAGTAGAAGCATAAGCAAAAATAAAACATTCAGAAAATGGAACCACAGAGGCTCTGAGTCTCTTCTTTCACCAATTTTTTGTTGAGGCCACTTGACAGATCTTAGAGACATTAATCATGGTTTCCACAGCAAATCAAAGATGCAGATGAATAGCGAATGTGTGTAAAATGTGGACAGTGCTGAAATTGAAAGAAAACAAAAAGCAAACTGGAGGACACCACATTTGGGGAAAACCCAGCCAGTATCAAATTCTGTGGTATATGTGGAGAGAGGGAAATAATATTTTGTATACTTCTGATTTTTTCAGGAAGACTGCACTAGGAATTGTGCAATCTGTCCCAGGAACCTCATCAGAGTGTACATATGCACAGCTCAGAGACTTCTGCAAAGAGAAATGCCTGTTGCGCTTGAGGGACAGACTTCTCTGGATGACTGAAAGAGGTAAATGTGCATAGCAGAGCTGAGAGATGACTAGAGTACAATAAAAAACTACTTCTATTTGGGGGATAAGCAGTAAGGAAAACAGAAATACTTAGGCTTACAGAAAGAAGACTATGTAAAAGTAGCATCCAGATGGACCATGGGAGAACCACTCTTGCAGTGCAGTATATTGGATTGTGAGCAGTGTGAAAACATAGCAGCAGAGCCTGGACCTTTGGCATTTCAGCTGTCAATCAGCTGAGCACCACTGATCTGGTAAGCTGACTTGGGCTCTAAGCAGATCACTGTCAGGATGTGGACATCAGCTTCCTATGGAAGACTGCCCAATTTAATCTCCTTATTGAGGAAGACTACCTTTCTTTTCTACTGCAGAGGTAAGCTAATATTTGGTTAACTTATATATCCATGATGATAAATTATTACATTACATTACATTACAGAAAATCCTAGGCACCATTTGCAATTTCATTAAATACTTGCTTTCAAGACTATTCCTAGCTGTTATTGCTTTAAATCTGAGGTAGTAACAAAAGGTGTAATGAGATTTACATACAAAGCATATGCAACACAAAATATCATATAACCTATGTTGATGCTTCCATTAGCGGAATGTTGTTGCTTTTGGCTGCATGTGTAAGAATGCAGGAATTCTGAAAACCTGAAAAACTGATTCTACATTCTATGTACTGAGTTCCAGATGACAATATTTTCCATATAGTTCTTGGAATCCAAAGAAAAAAGTCCTGTACAAGGTATTACATACACACACCCAGAAATGCAATTACCAGGTAGCAGTGGGTAGGTAGCAGCTGCTTGGCATACCAAGTAGATTTGCCTGTGCAGGTAGAAGGGACGACAGAGGGAGCTGTAATGAATACATCAGGTTTGAGAATACAGGTTAAGGTCTGGGAACGTGAGAGGATGTATACTGCAGCCTTTGCACTGCACTGGCAAGCAGTCTAAGGGCAGAATATCATGGAAGGACACAGCAAATGTTAAGGGCAAAGTGCAGTTCTGAGATGCAGTACATGCTCACCATAAATGGCACTGCTGAGGTCTAATGCTTGTACAACTTTACAGAGAATGTCTCAAGTCCATGATTATAAATATCAACAACTCTACAGACAACTAGGTCACGTACAGGGAGATGCAGGCCTTGAAATGGCTTTCTACCTGAACGGAAAAGTCATCTGCCTATTATAGCAGGTGACAGTTTTTCCAAACTTTTGGTTTTTATTGCTCCTGCTAAGGGCAGCTCTGTAAGAGTTGAGCTTGTGGAATTGAATGCCATGGCCCCACAATACTTGCCTGCATTTGGACACTTCCACCCTGATTTTTCCACAGTACAGCTGATATCCATCTTTCCACTTCAACCTGCAAAGGACTCTCCCTGCTAAGCAGCCTGGTTACAGCACACGCAAGAACACATTTCCCGCAACGTGCAAATTCAATTTTGTATCGCTGAAGATTGATATTGCTGTCCAATGCTATAAACTCTAATTGTGTGGGAGAACAAATTTATTTTTCTGACCACTCATCTCTGACAGACTCATTATTTTGTCATAAAACAACTGAAATGATATTTCTGGCAGTTACATAAGGTGCAGGAAATACTCTGGCACGATGAAGGAGCAGTGCTGTTGTAGTGGGAGCCTTGGGTGCTCAGTGCTCCTCACAGACTCTATTTACACACAGATAGCTGACATTAAAATGCTGTAAATATCACTAAGGTAATTGCTAATAGCGTGCTGACGCTCTCGCCTGGGAGTGCCAACCAACAGACTGGGGGGCACGTGAGGGGATCGTTGATGTTGAAGGGTTCATTCATGAGAAAGAAAGACAAGAGAAGCTCTTTGATACATTTTTAACGACTAGCCATATGTTCCTCACTTAGATACATATTTGAATTATTCTAGGTCTTCGCCAAAGTTTAGAAAACCAAGTAAAACCAACTCGGAAGCCTTCTGCACAGACTCTTTGCTTTTACATGCCACGAGTTGGCTCCCCACTCCCAGGTAAACGAAGTCTGAACTTGCAGAGGAGTTGGCATGTTTGCTCTTCACCTTACTGCCCACACAACGTAAAATACCATCCCCACACAGTTTTAATTAGGCAGTTTAAAACACTGTTAGCAAAGTTAGAAACCTTAGTCAGCTCCCCAGTGCTAGCAACTACTTCCAGCACCTTGTTACGGTTTTCCTAAAGGACTTGGCCATATTTATCATGACATCAAACGTGTTAAGGCTGTCATCTACATCATGCCTCTCAACCTTACTAATGTCCTTGAGGCAGCTTCACCAGTGAGATTTAGTTTTCTAATGTAACATAGACAAAGATGAAAATTCTACATTACAAACACATTTGAAGTGATACCTCAATCAGGAAGGAGGAAGAGATATAGACTGGGAAAGTGAAAGTCAAAACATAAGTACCTTTAAAATATACCATGAAATCATTGCAGTAAAACCAGCTTTGGTGGCTCATTATTTTTCAGCTTTCAAAATTTTTTTGACTCTTTATGAGACAAATTCATCATAACTTGAGGAACTGTCTGTAGGTAAATTACAAAACTCTAGGACTACTGAGTCTACAAGGTAAACAACATAAAAATACGTAAGTCTGGTTTTCCTTTAATTTTCTCTAATAAGTGGAACATGTTTTCATTGAGACTTACAGTCTCAGAAACATCACATCTGCTGAATATTATTATTCATTATATTGTAAGTTTTATTCCATGTTATGGCAAAAAAAACCACCAAAGTATGCTGGTTCTTATCCTAATTTCCAAAGCTTAATAGATTTTGTGGGGATGAAAACAAGTACAAAGGATGCTGTCATGAAAAAATAAAATGACTGCAGACCAATTTCTCTGAGGATGCAACAGTCAGTGAGGACATGCTTACACAAAAGAGATAACAAGATAATTACTGCAAACTCTGCTACCAGTGCTCACTGTAGGGACTACCCATCTGAAGAAGCTCTGACCTAAAAAAGTCATGAAAGACAGTTGACAATCAGAAAATGGCATGGGTTGCTGGTTGCAAATAGATCCGGAGAACAAATGTTCCAACTCATGTGAAGCAGAAAAGTAATTTCTGGTTTCTACAATTTTTGTTTCTTTTTTTTTAGTCATATGAATCTCTCAGGTCCATGTTGAAATCGAAGTCCAAAGAAGATTCTACGTATTTTTCTGGAATTTAGGAATAAGAGCCCTGTGGTCTGCTGGTAAAATGAAGCCACTGCAGTCAAAGTAATGAAATATGAGTTTTTTTTTTTCACCTGTTTATTTCTGGAAACGCATTTGGTCACCAGTGTTTTTCCCTGTCCTTTTCCCTAAATTTATCTAATGCACCATAATCTCCCACTGAAAAAAAAAAATTCCTTTGTTGAATAGGGCTACATCTATAATAAAGGATAAACAAATTAAAAAAAAAACAAATATAACTTTGTATAGGTATATATATTATTCTTTCATTTGCAAAGCAGGGACTAATGTTGGATCAGGTTTTTAAGCTTCTTAAATCTGTAAGGAGCTTTGTGGTTAGAAAAGAAGTTTAACCTGCAGTTGGTAATCCTGCTGCACCTTAGTACCTTGGAATCCAGAGATTTACAGAAGCCTCTTCAACTTTATTCTTCACTGTTTGGTTTTAACTGCTAAATTTGGGGGGAAATTGAATTAGATTCCCACAGGCAGTATGGAAAATTGGGGAAAATAGCTTCTTATTCTCCCTCAGCTGAATATAATATATCTAGTGGGGAACAGCAAGTCCAGGCACAGAGCATGTTTGCTTTGCTTTCTCAGTGGCCTACTTCCAAGCAGTTTGGAGGGCTTGAAATTAAAAAAAAAAAAAGTCCAAAAAGGCAGCATAATTCCCTTTCCCACATTCCCAAAGCTCACAGAAAGCATGCAGGGCATGGAATTGCCTGCTGCTTGCACTAAGTCAGCTGAACAATGAAGAGTATGCAAGTGCCAAATTTAAAATGTTTATAAGATTTATTGTTTGTACACTAGAAAAGATTTTGACATACTGTCAAGTAAATGTTGGCCAATACAAACCAGAACTACAGGATCACTAATGATCAATTTATACCTCAATGTGTATTCAATTAGTACACTGTCTAATAAATGTACTCTGTCTTCCTTCTGAAGCAAAACGTTAGTGGGGCAGGTCCATCTGGCTTTGCTGCCCCTGTGACCCTGCCCCCTTCAGAGGCCCATAAACTACTGTACCTTGCCAAACAAACCGTAAATGTTTCTGAAATGAAGCAGTTTACCAAATAATATCTTTCCAGACAAACAGAGGCAACTGAAAATGTTTACAGGATACATCAACAGCACTCATGACAAACACAAGAAAGAAGGAGGCAGTAACCTGAGTAAACTCATCAGCATTTAAGCATATGAAACTGTTCTGATTTTGTGGCTAGATAAAAAAAAGATACAGATCAACAGATATGAAAATATTCAGTCCTTCCTCAGCCTCTTAGATCCAAAGTCTAAAGATAATTCACTGTTCCTTACGTCTAATAGAACAGAACAATAATTCTGAGTCTGAGTTAAATCAGTTTAACACATTGAACAATACCTATCCATAATATTAAATGCTTAGATAAACCTAGCCAAGTGATATAGGCATATGCTTTTTCTAACTTTGATTTCATCTTCTCTAAGTGTTAAAACAGAAGTAAATGTCTGAACATACAGCTGCTGTTAGCTGCTGAAGAGAACCAACTTCCGTTGCCTTCCTTAACATTCATTTTTGCTTTTTTTCTTCAGATATATTAGTTTTCATGGAAATGTGTCAATAGAGAGAGTGGCTATAAAATCTGCTAGGGTTTTCCAGCAGCATGCTCCGCAAATAATTTCACTCGTGAACACAATTTGCCAGATTCTTACCTGATGTAAATCCATCTGGCTCCCGTAGATTCAATGAATTTATGTTAGTTCACACTGCCTGAAATGAGACCTAATTTGTTTCCAGCTTTCATTCATATAATCCTAGGCTTGATGGCTGTATTTTTAGATAATGGCAGATAATATTTTTATAATTTTCAATGGCAGGTACAGAATCTTGGATGGAAATTGCATGGGATGGAAAATGGAAATCAGTGGAGGATAAGGAGCCCAGGTGTGATGTGCTTAGGGACAGGACTGCTGAGAAGGTAGGATGGTGGTACTTTACATTGTTTACATTCATCTATTTTACTCAATCTTTAACCTCAGAAATAGGAAGCTTTTATCTACATAAAGGTTGCTGAACGGGGATAATGGTAGTCATGTCTCTCCCAGAATGGAAGCAAAATCGCTTGCAAAGATGAAGACCAGTAACGACAGTTTCTTCCAGTGCTACCAAGTGATCATTTAACACTAGTGGTTGGTTGGTAGGCTTCCAGACTACCAGTGAAGGATTGAGAAAAAGCATCAGATGTAAACTCTAAGTACATCAGTGTTACAATTGGTTTTTCCTTTTCCTTCTCTCTCACTTGAAAATCTCCTTCTGTTTCACTGGTATCCTTTTGGTCTCACCTACTACTTTACTGTACTTCACACAACAATTAATGTCTTGATACGTGGATGGGTTGAGGTGGCAGAGAGGGAAGCACATGTGTTGCAGAGGTACTACACACCTAAGGTGTTCTCAATTGTCATGATGTATCTCCTATTTTCACTGGTTTGCTCTAAATACCAAGAAAAACTAGGAGATGCTAAAAACCTGAATAACCTCAGCTTTCCATACGGCTGTGTATCAGAGAGGCAGGGGCTACTGGGACAAGACTGCATCTTTCTCCCCACCAGCTGGAATAACAAAGTCTGCTTGGCAGTACCCTGCCATTATCTGTCTGATGGTGCAAAGAAGTTAAGGAGCACAGTATCAGGTTTGACAACTGCTCACTGCCATCAGGATATTAAGGAAGAAAAGTTTTTGTTATTTTAAATTTTTTACTGTTGTCCAATGTCAGTAAGTCATTAGCAACAAGACAATAGACATGAACAGGTCCCCAAAACACACCTTCTATTTTAATTGATATAATAACACTTGGGAGAATTTAACACTGTATCACAGAAGTTGTAAAAGTCTGTACCACATCCTGCTAGATTGCTACGAATGTGGCACACAAACCTCAGATGAAAGGTGCACCAATATATCATTGCAAAATTTTACAGCTTACAAATTTAAAAATGGAAATTAAGAAGGCTTTAGGAGTCACTATTCATTCCCTTTTCTCCTGATACAAATCTGAACACCATATTTGAAACTCCCAGCACTGCACTAATGTGCATCACCACTTTTAAGTTTATTGAGGAGCCAATTTTACTGGATTTAATTTAATTAATATATACCAGTCTTACATCTGCTCAGCAGCAATCCCAAGAAAGCTGCTCTAAGATGCTACTGATTGCACCAAACTTCCTGTCTTTATTTGAAAGTAGTATTTTACAGCATCAGCTGCCATCTGGTATCCTGAATCCATTTTCCAGAACAACACAGAAAGGGATCAGTTTGTTGTGTAGGAGGTCTAGAACAGTGGTCATTAAATTACCATCCAAGTGGACATGCTTACAATACCATTCAAAAATGCTATTTAACTATCTGCAATGAGAAAACTTTTATTCTTGCATGTAACAATACCCCAAGTGAGCTGCTACAAATTTGTGTCCATAGCTCATGTTGGACAGACATGGCTGAAGCAAAATATCTTTACTTTAAGCTTAGAGAACGACTCAGTGCATAGTACTATTGTGTCACAGTAGGGAATAAAGTATTTTTGTGAGACATTGTCAGCAAAGCAGTGTTTCTGCTTCATGAGAAACAAGCAAGGTTAATTTCATACTGATTTTGGTAACTTTTTGAGAACTATTATAGAGAAAAACAGCATAAAAATATCCATGTTGTGTACAGAATTTGACGCTAGGGAAACCAGTTCTGTGAAGCAGTACATCTGCTGCTCTTTTCAAAAGATTTTAAAGCATTTCTGTTTGAGACCTCCTATGGACTTATTTAAAAGCTAAATTGTGCCTCTAGTAGTCACTGCTGCAGAAATGGTATATGTGGAAGAGTGGAATATGGGCTGTAACTGGTTGCCTCCAAGGGAGAGACAATATGCCTTGTGCTACTCAGAGAATACTCCCGGGAAGAGCAGTGGGTGTAAGCCCTGGCTCAGGGCAGATACATGCTGCTTTCCTCCAGGAGTGTCCCTTTGCACTCCACAAAGGACCGTCCCCCACAGCAGCTGGGAGGGTATGTTCCTGCATGTAGGCATAGAAGAGGTGCGGAATAGCCCACCCCACATGCACTGGCTTTTGGACACCACATATCACTTGAAAAAGTGAGACCTCTTTGATAGCTTTAATGTAACGAGTAGCAAGGTCCTGTTCCTACTCCATTCAGGAGTTTTTCTTTGGGTGCTGATTATCAGGATTCAATGAGGAACCTCCTCCCCTGCTCATTTTTTGATAGACATCTGCTGTGACCAGCTTTGCTTTTAAGCCCTGTTGTTATGTGTATGTCTGTAGGTGAGGGAGTTTTACAAATCAAACGAAACCCTGAGCAAACTTCTACCTCCTTTCCTAACAAACACCAAGACCAGGGAAAAATTTGTTTCCAAGAAGAAGATGCACTGTAATTGAGAGAAAAGCAAACAAAAAGTAGAATCATTTATGGAGGTTGTCTAACCCTGTCAGAGGTGCTGGTTCAATCCAGCTCACTGCAGCTCCTATGATTCCACCTGCTGGGCAGACTCCTGCAGCAACAGGAGCCATGCAGGATGTGCAAGGAGCTGAAGCAAGGGATAGGAGCCAGTAGGAAAGCTTTGGGCAGTTGATCAGGAGCCCTCACTTCTCTCTGAAAATAGCCAAAAAGAAGCCAGACATTTCTCCAGGGATAAAAGATCTACTGAACACATCCTTGTTTTTTGGCTACATATGTTGGCCACATTTTGCTTCAGGCGTACCACCAATACACACAAACAGCAACAAAGCACACATAAAGAACAAAAGCTGAGTACTCCTTCCAGTAGGGTCTGTAAATAAATATAATTACATACAACCTAGCAGTCCCTGAAAAAGCCCAGGATTTAGGTGCTTTAAATAGACAAAATCAGATTTCCTTTCTCTAATCTATCTTGTTTTATAGGGGATATGCTGGGGAAAGGTACAGATATATTGATAAAATCACTCTTTTATTTTCAGTATCACCATGAGATGTCTAGGCACTGATGGGACATTTAGAAAAACCACCGAGATAATCAAGGACATAAGTAAAAGTGTCATTCAGGTTGTTGTCTTTTGAGACTTCTGAGAATCCAGACATGAAAACTTTTGGCATATGATTTAGTGATCTCTTGGTGGGTATTTTTAAATGACGAATATATAAAATATAAGTGAATTGTGTAGACACAGCCTAGCTGAAAACTAACGCTTGATTCTGAGAACTAGCTTAATACTCCTCAGACTTACACCTTGCTCCTCATCTGCACAGAAGCCACTGCTCAAGATTCATCATTACAACCACTCTAAAAAGCACCTTTTTATACAGGGTAAACTCTGTCCTGCTGTTCCCTGCCAGTGGTTTGCTGTTCTGCTAGCTATGGCTGATATTACCCTTGGCATTCCTGAATTTGAGGCCTTGGAATCTCCTCTCTCCCTCTGCAGTGCAGTCATCATTGCCAGAAAGTGAGGAGCTCAGGGCAGCTGCTGTGTGTGCAGTCTCAGCCTCGTACCACTGCTCTCTGCTGGGTCCTGCCACTGCCTCCGCTCGATGCTGCTCATACAGGCGAAGGAGAACATCATGCTTACTGTGAGGGCAGGTTAATTGATCTCTTTTTGAAAGTTAATGTTGTTGAACTTGAACTTGAACTTTAAGGATAATTATAAGGCAAAAAGCTCTGTTCTTTTCTGGAGTGCCTTCTGAGGTATTCATGATTGAATTATCAAAGCTGAGAGTGCATAACCAAGTGTTCATAGCCAGTGAAGCTGACTAAGTATTTCAAAAGTGCTTTTGTTCTGGTGTTTACTTGTGTTTCATTGGGGTTGATTTTCAAAATGCTTAAGCCTCACAGCCCCATCTAAAATAACTGGGAACAGGTTGCTGCTTATTACCAAAGAAGACACTTCCAATCCACTTTAACATACATAAAACTCCTATTGTCTCTTTTTCCCCCCTTTTTTCTTTTAGTTTTTCATCTTGATTGGAGGTCATCACTTGAGAGAGAAAAGTAAATAAACAAACATTTCTCATTGTTTATCCTGCTAGCCTCAATTTTAACTTTTAAATTGCATACAATATAAGCTCCTTGTCACAGTGTTCCTCTGGAATTATGATAGTGAGAATTATGTAGTGCCATGTAAATAATTGATTTTTCAGTTCACTGACTGAATGGGAAAAAAAAAAGGGGGGGGGGAATCACTTGTGTCAAATGAAATGTGTTGTTTTATTTCCAGATTTTAAATCTCATTTTAGAAATTATTTTTGACAATTTTTTAAACCAAAAATGTTTCCAAAGGAAAATTGTGCCTTTTTTGAGTTTTCAAAAAAGTTAGTCAAAACTGTTTATTAATGTGGATTGAATTCTGATAATTAGCCATCCCAGACAGATTTCTCTTCTGTGAATAATTTATGCTTCAAAAATACTAATCTTTTCTCCTGCTGACAAAAACTAGATGAAAAGTGAGCTGCTGAATTATGCCAAAAAAGTATGCATTCTACAGCTTAGATACTGAAAAAGAGCTATTGGGTCACCACACCTCTAGCCCTAGTAGTTTTAAACAGTTCAGGAAATATGGTTCTAACTGTACCTTTTCTTTTTAATTTGGGAATACAATTCTTCTTTCATTTAATATATTTCAGTTGCTGACTTTGTGAAGAGAAAGCTTACTTTCTTTTTCAAAAATACATACAACTACTCTTTAATTATAGAGACTACTTATTGTCATCTTGAAGCCATTAAACTGCCCAGATTCTGCAAACATTTTATTATGTCATATTAATGCCAGTGGAATTAAACAAAGATAGGAAAATTATAAAGGCCTTTTAGTATTAGAATACTTGAAATGGATGATAATCATGGCTGCATTTTTACCGCCTTTTTACCAAACAAAAGTCTGAATGTAATAAATTAATCACAGAATATTCTGAGTTGGAAGGGACACACAAGGATCACAGAATGATCTGTGGGTATGATTCTGAATCATACAATCAAGAAGACTTGGTCTTCTCAGAGGTAGGTGGCCAAAGCTGGGCAGTCCTATTCACTTATCAGAAGCAGCTGGAAAGAGCTCTTGAATCTCAGATGGTGAAAGGGAGATGATACCTGGCTTCCGGTACTGGTCTTGGAGCAGGTGACCTGAATGGACCTGCAGGTATGGGCCTGCCCACTGTGGTACCCCCAACACTGGTCTCCCCTTACTGCCAAAATTGGTCAGCCACTGGGGTTAGTACTTATCCTAACCCCAAAGTCACGTGACATGGGACAAGAGGCTTTGTCTAAGCCTTTGTGAAATGGGGTTGATGATACTGCTTTGATAAGTTTAAGTGGCAGAGGGCTGGTAGTTTTAATGTAAAATTCTGACCTAATGTCAGATGGGAATAAAATAATGATCGCTTTTGGCCTTCAAGTGCAATGAAACATTTATTATTCATGTTTGTTTTTAACAAATACTGGGTAAATCAAAGGATGTTCACAGAGAACCTGCACTGTCCATTGAGAGGTTGGAAACATGTTTTAGTTGTCCATGAAAACAGACATGCTGTGAGGTTGAATGTGATCCAGTAACTATAATATTCCATGTACCAGAAGAACTAAACAACTTCATTTATATTTTAAATGTTTCAAATCAATACTTCTCTTCATACTCTACGACCCCCACCAGGAAACTCTTATAACTGAAAATTTAAGAAATAGACTTCAAGTTATGAATAATGTAAGGCTGTCATAGGGTAAAGCAAATTGTGAAATACTGCTGACAGAAACAATCAGTACATGTTTATACTGAAGAACAAACTTTAACAATTCTATCTTGCATAACACAGTTTTTAAAATCCTATACAAACTTTTCAGTTTTTCCTGAAAAGTCAAGCAGGTTTCCTTAAGCCTCAAACTCTACTGGAAAACATACAGGCTGTTTCTTCCTCAAAGAATGTGAGAGCTAATTTGGAAGTAAAATGCATGCACGTATGTATATATCTATATATATCTATGAAAAATAATAGAGAACTAATAGATGAAGGTAAAGAAAGAGCCTAGATTAAAAAAAAAAAATAAAAATCCTTAATACAGGGAAGTCTAGCAGCATCTATTTCTCAAGCAGCAGGTTATTACAAAGAACATATCTAGCAAGATGGGACAGGACCTGATTTGGGTCATAGAGGCAGTGAGATGGTAAACAAGAGCCTCTTTGCATTAAAACATTCTTCAGGGCATAAGGAGAGTCCTGTTCAAAATGAACTGTTTTTTTTT